>KK116582.1:636855-703794 GCA_000611955.2 Stegodyphus mimosarum
AGAAGTTGTTTGCACCATGCACTCGTACCAGAGCACGTTTTAGGTCCTTGAGGAGTGAAAGTTTCAAAGAAAAACGGTCTGATGATAAAATCAGTAGTAAATGTACACCATACAGTCACATAATCAGAACGCAGTGGTTGTTGGTGCAGGACATTAGGAGGTGAAGTACCACATATGCGGCAATTTTGATTATTTACAGCTCCATCTAAAGAAAAGTGCGCCTTATCTGACCATAGAATTTTCTAAGTCCACGCGTCATCAACATCCATTATCGCACAAAATCGGCAAGCAAATTCAAAGCGTGTTTGGTAGTCTTGTGGTTGTAGCATTTGCACCACGTGTATCTTATTACGGATACCATTTTAAAATGGATCGCAGAATTTTTTCTGTTTACCTGTGTATTTGAAGCTACCCCTTGACAAAGAATTTGCCATCTGTACTTTGAAAGGCAGTATTAAGCGTAATTAGTTATGAGATAGAAAAACATCACTAAATCATCACTGAATTCTTCTCAAATGATTGTAGTCTGAATTTGAGTTTTAAGTGAGGAGGATAAGTTAGTCATATTATTTATTCTTCTAACAGTATGTTTCCATTAGGATAAGTATAACCACCTTTTTAATGCTTTCATTATTATCTTAGCTGTTTAAAACTACTTTTAATGAAAATAATAAAATTTAACTTTTATTTACGCAAAAAGTTTGGAAAAATTAAGGCGAAAAAAATTCGAATATTTAAATTGCTTTTTATGTAGATCTGAGCTTTTACATATTTATTAAACAGATTAATGCCAAATAGAATTTATCTTTAATAGCTCTATGAGAAAACCTAACGCATTTCTTGATAATGAGTAAAAAATTGTGTTTTAATAAAAATTTGTAAAACGTCTACCTGGTTGCAATTACTTTATATTAAATGGTCTTAGTCTATTCTAACTTACTACAGAGTACTTATTTGATTCAGAATAAATTATTAATAACTAAGTTGCAGTTATAGATTACTTATTCCCAATTTATGCAGTTATGTGATTAATGCGATCCATCTACAAAACAAACAATTCAGTGCCTCTGTTTGATATAATACACATTAAAATAGTTTTAAAAACGTATGGTCTCATTTTACCAGGAACTAATATGTTGTAACGATGCATAAATGGGTAGGGCAGCGTTTCCACTTTATTTACATTTTTAGACTAAATGTAAATAATCTACAAAGGAAAAATATTCGTTTATATTAAAGTTGGTTCACGTTGGAAAAAACATCATTAACATACTATAAGGATTTATTTACTTTACTTAACAATTATTTTATGTTTAACCAAGTTTTTCGATCGCTCTTGCTTTCAATTGACACGTTCTTGCCAGAATGCAAATCTATTAGTGCGCGTGTATTCAAATCAGGTAAAAAGAAGTTATTATTTAAGGGAAGGTTTTGGAAGGTGAAATCAGAGCGTTGTTCTGCCTATATGAAGGCCACGTTGCTAACTTGATTTTCTAGGGATAAGATTTCTATAGCGTTGACGTATTTTTGCCATTAGGCTTGTTTACACCGAGTTTTCGACCCAGCTTGCGTGGTAGTTAACCTGTGAAGCCGTTAGGCTAAACTTAAATTAATTTAAATTTAATTTATTCATTACCTTTTGAGTTAAACGCAAAGCACGAGCTAGTGGCATCTATGAACTTTATTTGAGTTAATAAAGTGCTTTTTACACCCTTCTCTTGATTTTATAGTACTTTAAGCCTTAGTGATTATTCATCAGATAGTCTTCTAAAATCAAGCTCAGTTTCTGTTAGCCAAGCAAACAAGACGCTGTATGCTTCCTTTGTAAAGTTCGAGTCCGTTAGCGAAACGTTAATATTTCCAAAGGTTTCGCAAAGTCCATGAGTAAGGCAATCAACCTTTAGCCTTTCCTAGTCTAGTTTGCTGTTCGCAACAAATTGTTAGGAGCGGATGACCAGCTGCTGCTTTGCCGGATCTCTTGGCAAAGATGCAGAATTGCACTTCACAAAGCTGTAATCACAATAGAAGGATTTCTCTCCTTTTTTCTATCTAACTTTAAATTGGGTGCTCTAGAGTTGGGTAACTCTAAATTGGGTCCTCATGATTACATTCAGAGTACTCTGAAAATTTTGGCCATGGTGAGTTCAGGCTAATTCTTTTCGGTTTCGGTGAGAATGGTGGAAAATTGGTGAGTTCTAGCTAACTGTTTTTCGGTTTTAATGTTGACAGTCCAGAGAAAAGCTCCTTAAAAATACTAGGGCTTCAAATTGGAACGTGCTTCATTACTCACAAGGGTGTCGACGACGACAGTTGATGAATCACAATAAATGTACAATTAGATGCATGGTAACTTTGAGCTAACAATTCCCATTCTCCAGTCTTTCCCAGTTGCAAAATTTCGAATAATTTTCCTTTTACCAACGACCATGATATGAAATAAAGTGTCGAAAACTGTACGTGAGTGTAGATCATGTCCACCCTTTCTGAAAAGTAGTCTTGAAAAAATAGCTAAAGAAGTTACAGTGTAAAGAAACACTATTTACATAAAGTTACAATGTAAAAACGTTACAATAAAAAGACGTTACAATATAGAGAATCATATTCGTTACAATATAAAGAAACATAGACGTTATTAAATAAAGAAACATCATACAGTATAAAAAAAATGTGCTATAAAAAGCTACTAAGTAAACACTTTCTTTATTGATAAACGTTCTACTACATAATCGTCAATAGTTCAAAATTTTCAGCTAAAATCAATTTTGATTGTTCAAAATTCGTTTACTATATAGTATTCATGCATTATTAAGTTTTTAAAAAAGTCTTCCTCTCTTCTAAGAGTTAATTTCCCTTTAGCTTTATTACGTATTCTAATTGCAAATGTATATTGCGAAATGCGCAGCGGCTACGCGGTGAGGTAACTTTCTCGCAAACTGGGCTTAGGGTTGCCAAAAAGAGGCAAGGAAAAGCAGCGTTGACAGAATTGGGGCGAAATCGCCCATTTGGTGATATTTGGCCACAAAATTGACGGTATGCCATAGACCGACCGAGAACATTCTAGAGCACATTCTTAGAGGTTTCCTCGAGAATATTCTCGAAGGTAGGTAAAAGCTACATATACCATGCCTGTTCTGGGAGGAAGTAGTATCTTAAGTTCAGAGATGCTTGAGAGCGATCAACCTAATTGGGGACTGTACTTTAGTGCTTTGCCGTGAAGCTGTCGTCACCATTAGAGTGCTGCTGTGTTGCTAATCGTTTCAGCGTGTTTGTCGTAATTTTTAGACTGTGTCTTTGGAACTGTCTTGTGTAATAGTGCTTACCTGCGAACAAATTGTGTTTTGATTCTTCATCAAGTGTTATCATCAATTATTCCAGATCCACGAACCCGTAGAACGCAACATGTAATTTAAAGTTATGGATCTTATTTCGACAGTTACTCTTAAACGTTCATTCTATCATTCACCTTTTAATTGGACTGAAAATGCTTAGTGTTATTACTGGATTAAATTCAGCAATACAACCTTAGGATTACAAGTGTTAAATTTGTTACATATTTAAACGTTTTGATAATAACTTATATCCATATACGCACGAGAGGGAACAATAAAACAGATAACATTAACACGGAGCCTTTACAGATGTTACACAAAATGACTTTACCGAAAACAAACTTAAACCTGGGCCTATTTTCTTCTGCATGCAGGTTTTTGCAAAAAAGAAAGTTTAAGGAAATAAATGCTAAGCAAGAATAAAAATACGTCTTTTCTTAAAATGTTTTATTTTCTGTCTCTTCCATCTTTGTATCATGTACAGCGTGTTTATTTCAAAACAAAATCAATGCAGCATTTCCATGCTTATTCAGAAGCTCATTTTCTACCTTCACGTCTTAAACATATTGAATGAATTCTTCCCTAAATACTTATAGAATTAATATATGTAAAGACTTGTTTTACATTACAAATCTCTATCAGAGCGAAGGAAAATGCATATTGTTTCACATCTAAGTCCACACTGCGTGACGTTTCTGAAAGAGATCTACAAATTTGATTCATAAATTCTAATCAGACAAGTGAAGGAATCTTACGAATAATTTGTATCGTACATCAGTGCCGTCATTGTAAAGATTTATTTGGCTGCTAGTTGTGCACCCACGGGAGTGGATATTCAGCAAAATGAATTGAATTTAAATGCAGTGGCAGACTCTGTTTCCGAATGTATTCACATGGCGTTGACATGTTCAATAAATAATGTACCACTGTTGAAATATTTCTAAATTTCTGGAAATATATATTGTGGCAACGATTTTGTCTTTAAGAATAGAGGCAGCTTATTTGAGATTTCGGTTTAGTAATTACGAATATTTCACTATAAATGTGAGACGCAAGAAATCGCTCAAATGTATTTTCTGTAGTGCGTTTATGGTTGCACGTACTTTAGAAAATGCTACAAAAATAACTGTTACAACATGCATTTTTATTATTTTTGTTAGGAGCAAAACGTTTCCCCCTTTCATTTGTTGAATTTATGTTTCCTTTTGAAGTATGCAAAAGTCATGCCTTTAAAGCAAAATATATAGGCATTGCCAGTTGGCCCATGATTCATCGCTGGTGTCCCCCATACTTTTATGTGTACCTGTCCCTATCCGTGTGGAAAAAAAAGCTTATCTCAACTATTTATATCATTACATGAAGTTTGCGTTGAAAATATTTGCGTCAGGTTTTTAAATGTTTGTGCTTATTGACGAAAGGCCTAATTAAAACACCTGGGACCACAAATAAAATGTTCTTTTTTAGATTTCCTAAAACAGTCTTTTTCTACTCTGAGAGAAAACAGAACTGAATTACAGAATTTCCTCCACACTGTCAAGTTCTGGACTCCCAAATTATGGAACTTGTAAATCTAAGTGATACAATTTTAATGACTGGAAGCTTATACGATTCGCATTAATAAGCAGATTAAAATTTAAATTGAAAATTGAGTGATATTGCGGCCAGATGTCTGATATATAAAGTTCAAAAGATACGTTTTTAGCCCAGAAGGGCCATTAGTCTCGAAACGTCATTTTCCGTTGAATCACTTAAATGCAATGTATCCCTTTTCAAATTGTTCCTGCCAAATATTTTCGCTAGTATTATATTTAAAGAAATTAGATAATGAAGAACTGCATGAATGTATGTATGTTTATGGCATTCTTAAAAAACAACGGTGTCTAGATTCATCAAATTTTGAATAACATAGTTCTCCATCCAAACATGGGCACCTGGGGAATTTGTTTATTGCCTATTTCCTATTTTATAAAACTTTAACGAATTTTTAATTAAACTCTCAAGCAGCCAGAAGTGGCAACCTTAGGGAATAAAACATTTTTATCTCCAGCACGAGAAACGGTCTGTTTGAAATTCTAAAGACATGCTGTTTTTAAATATTTTAGCTTAAAGTGACGTTAGCCCAAATGTTTTGAAACGTGCATGTGTCTGTAAATGAAAAGAAAACTTTCAGATCTTATAAGACTCCTATTCCTTTCTTATTGTACTATTCTAAATGTTTTTAATTTACAGTTTAATTCACAGAACGATTGCATGAACTGAGTGAAACTATGATAATATAGTTTGAATAACCGATTTTTCACACATAAGATTACTTTACTATTTAAATTACGACGGTGACTCATGTAATGGGGCTGGCTACAAAGTAGTGACAACGCATTGATAAGTCTGAAGACTTATTACCATAAATACAAACATTTACAACCTCCTAAATATAATCGTAGGCAGTTTTGTTTGGACAGAGAAAGTACTTGTGCCTGTAGTAAAAATTATCTTTTTAGAACTATTGGCATGTTGCCACTACTTTTATCCAGTCTTTGTAATACAAAGATAAGGATACTTCTCCTGTCTATAAAGTGCAAATTTTAACAAAGAAGAAACGATTCTGACTCTAAGTTAAATATACAAAACATTGACCAACAATACATTGATTTACATACGTAATCCTATGCAATAGGAACTAGTGTTCCAGCCACACCTAGCGAACTCCATAGTGAAGGTAAAACTTCTGCTTTTAATTTTTTGCACTCGAAAGGTGACTATCGGTCACCACTTGTTTGGATGCGGTAACTCGAGAGGTGATTCTCACTTGATCTGATGCGGTAATTAGAGAAGTGACTCTAGATCGCCACTCGGTTTTACCGGATAATTCGATGAGTAATTGTATTTATTTAGGTTTGGTTTGATTAATATCGCTTAAGTGTGTAGAGTCATTAGGTCATTTTAGAAGCAGGAGAGATGAAAAATGAGCGACGTCTTCGCCTGGAATCGAACCACGGACCTCTCGCTTACGCGTCGTGCTGACCAATATGCCACGAAGGTAAGCGAAGAAGGTGGGAGAAATATTTATATACTCCCCCTTTTAAAGGGCGACTGGGGATTAGGGGCCCCAGTCGCTAAATCGTGGTGGTGGTGAATCATTATCCATTGCCTTTTTTAGTTCGAGCGCCTCTTGTAGAGTCATTAGGTTATTTAGAAGCAGGAGAGGTGAAAAATGAGCGACGCCTTTGCCTGTAATCGAACCACGAACCTCTCGGTTACGCGTCGAGCGTGCTGACCACTACACCACGAAGGCATGCAAAGAAGACAAGAGAAATACCTTATAAGTGTCTTCAACAATACATGCGTAAGTATTGTATTTAAGAAATCATGCTTTTCCAAATGTATGGAAGACTAGTAAATTCATTTTAATTCCAAAAGATAAGACTAGATATCGGCCGATATGCCTTGCAAAAATATATGATAAGTTATTAGTAAATAGATTACTACTTAGTATAAACCGCCAAAATGTCTTATCAGATTGTCCATATGGCTTTAGGAAAGACCGGTCGGCAGATTTTGCTTTACATCAAGTTATTTCGGAAATTAAAGAAAAAAGAAAGACTCATCATGTGGCACTGGTCTCTTTTGATGTCAAAGAAGCTTTTGATTCGATAAAATGGTGCTCCCTCTGGCGTGTATTAAAGACCTATAAGTCACAAAAGACATTTTTGAGACTATAAAGGATTATTTTAGAAACAGGAGAGTTATATTTAAGAACAGAACCGAAAAAATGAGCATTGAATTTAATGTTTACAAAGGCTGCCCCTAAGGCTCCTGTAGTGCTCCCCTGTTCTGGAGTCTAATAGTAAACAGCTTATTAAAAGAGTGTATAATACTAAACTTCAATATTCCTTGTTATGCAGATGACATTTTGGTAATTATAAAAGGAAAGTCTTTGCAGAAAATGCAGGATACGTTTGGAAAAATTGAAAATAAATTTAAAAACTGAAGGCAGGAAGAAGAAATTGAGTTTAGCATTCATAAGAATTATGGATTCTTTTTTACCCTAGGTGGTGGAAGGACAAGACCACACAAATTTAAATTCGATGGAAATAATGTGTAAAATTTGAACAAAATATTAAATATCTGGGTGTAATTATTGACGATAAGTTGAATTTTGTTGAACATTTGAAAAATATTCATAGGTATACAGAAAGTGTTTTAAGGTTTTACAAGAGCAATTTGAATAATGAAACTTCCGTAAGTCTGCCACACTTACGGAAATTTTTAGATGTGTTATCATACCTAAGATCTACTGTGGTATCGGTGCATGAGGTAGCAGAGTAGGGGAGATGGTAATATTACGAAATAAATTAGATGTGTTGCAGAGAAGCCGAATGCTTGCGATCACACAATCATTTAGGACAACTTCAACAGAGGTCGCTTGTGTCTTGGCCGGCGTTCCGCCACTTTCGCTTTCCTATGAATTCTACTAGAAAGAGATTTTACTTTCGAATCGAGTAATAGAACATTTTCAAGTTAGCAATGTCTTAATAAGTACTAAAACTTTTCCATATCATAAGGAAGACATAATTCATCCAAAAAATAGATTTGAGATTGCGTATGATTGCTTTATTTTACAACAAGGAGAAATATATATTTATACGGATGGTTGCGGTTTCGGGGATGATATTGGCAGTGGTTTGGTGATATATTTTCTCGGTATTGAAATCGACAATGTTAAATTAAAAAATCTAAATTCTGTTTACCAATCAGAACTATATCCAATTCGACAAGCTCTCTGTTGGATTGAAGGGAATTCGCCTATCAAATAAAATCTAAATATATATTCAAATGATTTATCAGAATTACAGGCACTCTCGTGTCCGGACCACAGAAATACAATTATAAAAGAAATTAAGGATATTTATTTTACGTTTAAATAAAAAACATAGCATAAAACTACGCCACTCGGATAACATTGGATAAAAGCCTATGCTGGAAATTTGGGGACCGAGAGGGCGCACGCCTTAGCTAAACTAACTGCACTTGGTGATGGCCTAGAAGTAAAGGACGTGCAGAATTGACGAAGGAAAACTATAACTACATTGTATAATGATATTATCAATAAAAGGGAAGAGAGCTGGGGATCGTTCAGAAGAAATGAAGGTCTATTGAAGAATGCCAAATTGAATAGAGGAATGAAAATATTTAATGATAGTGACTTAAATCAAATCATGACAGGGCATGGACGATTCACGGCCTATCACAAACGTTTTGGGCATCAGAATAACGATCAATGTTTGATATGCAATGAGATTGGTGATGCAAGGCACTTCTTTGAAGATTGTGTGTTGACTGGGAGTGCAAGAGAAAATTTTAAGAAATATCATAATAATGGCTAAGAAATATGCTAATTTAGTAGAATATGCAAAGAATATTATGAAGTTTATAAATAACAATAAACAAGCCGTGGGAATTTTTTGATGATTGTGTGCTTGGAAGTACATTTGTTTTCTTTTGTATATTATAAGTTTCTTAACACAGTTTCATTACATTCTTTTTAGTTCGATTTGTGTAGTTTGTCGTGTTTAGATAATTTGAATATCGCTGGTCGTATTTATTATTTTGTTTCGTTTCCTTTTATTACGGTGATGTTGTTGAATGGGGTGTTCTCCTAATGAGTCATACGGCCGTCATAATTCGGCTAGGTGACTGGGGACTTCACCTCAATAATCAATCAATCAAGACATGTGTATAAAATAACTGCCAATCTTTAATCTTAAATACATTTTTTTAGATTTATTGCTATACATGCCCCTGGAAGTTAGTTCGGACTCTAACGTCGTGGCAATATGAGCAATATTTTCAAGGTTACGGAGTCCACTTACCGTTAAATACGATGAAAGAATCGGTTCAAGTGCAGATGAGCTTGATTTTTTGGTGACGAAGAGCGAAATTCTGTCTTTGAATAGACTACTCGACGATAGAGAGAGAAGGAAAGTAGTGATGAATATAGCGAAGTAAAAGTTGTATGAAGGCGAGGAGGCATCAGGGTAATCAATAATGAAGTGAAGGCGACTGTGATTCTCCGTCTCATCCGAGACGGAAAATTCAGAATGGATAACGTGTACAAAACCCAAAAAAATACTGCAAAGAATACTCTTTGCATGCCGTGAAAGAGCTGCAATATCGCAATTATCTTCACACATAAAAGGACCTGCAGAAGTCTTCAAATTGTGTGTGAAATCATTTTAAGCTAGCTATAAAATTCGCCAAATTGGCGAAAAATCATTTCCAGTTGCTGATTTGTCCGACCGAAAAAGGGCCTTGAGTGCAAAGCGTTAAACTATGCCTTATGAAATTACCCCTTAAATTTGCATAACTTTCTGCTCTGAGTAGAAATCTTGTCATGAGTCAACTGAGAAAGGACAAGGTTCAACTCAAAATTTAATTGTTGGTTAAACTTAAAAATAATTGCCATATTACTTATTTAGTGTATTATACTATCTGTCGCGATATTTTTCACTTGGCCGCCGATATCAAAACAAAATAGTGCTGCAAAGGCATTGTAGATTTTTTTACATGAAAGAAAATTAACATCTTAACATCTTTTGCATCATTTGTTAGTAATGTAATCTTAAGAATATTTTGTTCACCAACATAACCTGACACTAAATTTTTTGCACCAAAACAAATGAACGAAGTGTGGAAGCAAAGAAAAACACATCAAAGAAAGCTGCTATTTCACAAATAATAAGAAAGCAATACAAGCTTACTGCTCATTAGATTAATATATATATAGAATAAGCAATACGTTTCAGTACAATTTTATACAATACTATGCAAATCAAAAATTTCATGTGACATTCTTTACTGCAATGGTCTCGGAACGAATCACGATAACGTGATTTTTACCGATTATGTGAAATAAGCTTTATAGCGGTTATGTGAAATTATTTTATAAATGACTTTACAATTTAATAAAGAATACCAATTTCTTCTAAAAAAGTTTTATTAATTAAATAAACTTTCATTGTTTAGCTATGTCATGCCATATAATTTTACCATTTCTATGAAACACTGCTAGACTATCCAAATGCTTGGAAAGGAAGTAAAGGAAAAGCGCACTGAAGAACAGTTCATCATTATGATTGGTTGTTTCATTAGAATATGTTTAGTTATTAGCCCTTTGTTAATGACCACAGGCCGCTGTCAGGAATTTTTTAATTTGAAGTAGAGTGATAACTTTAAGTATGGTGTAACCAGTTAAATGCAATTTTACTTTTAATTAAGACAGTAAGAATAGTTAAGCGACTTTTGAAAGTTCTTGTGAAGTATATCTCTGTGAATGTAAATAATAGCTGTATTATGATATTAATCAATATATGCAAATGACTTTTCTTTTTTTGCCTTTTACATATCATTTTTCAAAATGTATCAAAATATAACTATAAAATTAAGTTTAACCTGAAAATTACTAGGCGAATTATAAGGTGTGTAGCTTAGCCTATTGAATCATCGGTGAAAGTAGCCAGTCGAATACTTGTTAATTAACGTTTGTTTTCAGGCAGTACTCTTATACCATCAGAGAAATTGGAACGCGTCTGCTACCGGCAAAGTAAGAAATCCCGCATTCTATAGAATGCCCAAGGATTTTATAGAATGCCAGAAACTAGCCGGCAACGTATAAAACGATTAAACATTTCACACACAGCCTAGGCATTCTATAGAAAGCCAAATGACAAATCGGCAAAGTATGAAATACTTCTCCATAATACACTCATGCCCATAAATTAAGGATAATGCAAAATCAGGCAAAGGAAGAGTTAGAAGCAAAACAAATTTGATTTATGTGTAAAGCTTATTTATTAAACAAAAGGTAAAGAGCAAAAAAAGATGCTATATGTTTGATATTACTAAAACAATTAGCGATTTTTTTTCTCCCTGGAAAAAATTACAAAAAAAAACTATTTACAAAAAACCAATATTACATGGTTGGTATGATTGTTAATACATTGTATGTCTCCCAGACGATGCAATACAGTCCGTACAAAGCCTAGGCATGCTGAGTATCAAATTATCGATCTGATCTTGGGGGAGATATTACACCACTCAAAAAGCAATGCTCTCCGAAGTTCCGGTAGACATGTAGGAGGAGGTTGACGGGCTGCAACTCGTCGGCCAAGCATGTCCCACACCTGCTCTACTGGATTCAAGTCCGGTGAGAATGCTGACCAGTCCATATGGGTGATATCCTCCGATTGAAGGCTTACGATGTTTGCACGGTGAGGACGGGCGTTGTCATCCATAAACACAAATTGTGCGCTCATGGCCCCCCGAAACAAACGTACATGTTGTTCCAGAATGACGTCCCGATAGATTTGGCTTGTCATGGTTCCAATTTGAACATGCAGGTCAGTTCTGGAACCCAGAATAATTCCACCCCAAACGAGCACTCCTGCACCACCGTAACGGAAGTGGTAACGGGCACCTGGAGCTCTCCATATGAAAGTTCGGCGAGAATCAGACTGCAAGCTAAACCTGGACTCGTCGGAAAACATCACACAAGCCCACTGTTGCGGTGTCCACAATGCATGCTCTCTACTCCAGGCTAACCGCAAGCGACAGTGAGTTGCAGTAAGTGGAACGCGTCTGACAGGTCTACGAGCATACAGACCAATCTGTCCTAAGCGTCTGTACAAGGTCAGGCCTTGAAATTGTCGTACCAGTGGCTGCAGAGAGCTGACGAGACAGGTCTGAGGCTGTGCTCAGCCTGTTTCTTTTGGCAGTAACTGCCAAATACCGGTCCTCATTCGGCGTTGTAACTCTGGAGCGACCTGTGCTATAACGTTTACTCACATTACCATCATCTTGGAATTGTTGCGAAAGCCTGGAGATGATACTCTGGGCATTTCCAAGTTCGTCTGATACTTCCAGTTGGGTACGTAACGGTGTCGTTCAATGATGTTTTCTTAGTGGTAACGGGTACCTGGAGCTCTCCATATGAAAGTCCGGCGAGAATCAGACTGCAAGCTAAACCTGGACTCGTCGGAAAACATCACACAAGCCCACTGTTGCGGTGTCCACAATGCATGCTCTCTACTCCAGGCTAACCGCAAGCGACAGTGAGTTGCAGTAAGTGGAACGCATCTGACAGGTCTCTGAGCATATAGACCAGTGTTTCTCAAACTTATTTCTTCTACCGCCCCCTTTGAAAATCAATTATTTTTCATCGCCCCCCCCCCATTTTTACACTCCTAAAACTTAAAAACCACAATTTCATTACTTTAATTAATTTAGATATAGTGTGCTATATTAGTCGGTTCTGGTGTTTAAACTTACATTCTAAACTAGAAATTTTTACCAGTGAGAGCAATTAAAACGCAACGTTATAATATTAATAATATATTTTAATCAAATGAAAAGAAACAATATAGCTAGGTAATCAATTTTAGTTTTTAAACTAATCTAATGGGATGGATGAATTTGATGATTTTTAACAAGTTTGTTGATATCAGGTTCGATTTTACTCAAAAACAGTCGTAAGTCGCCGCGTTTGGTAACTTGCAAATGATTTCTCTTTTTAGTAAGCAGCGTTGTCAGAGCGCTAAATCCACGTTCACACAAACATGACGATGGGAATGATATCAAAAATTGTTGAACGATCGACCACAATCCAGGGTGCAACTGCGGAATTGACTTTTGTAGCCAAAATTGTTGGTAGCCATTTTTAATTTGCTTTTTATTTCCTCGTTCGTTCTCAGTTCTATAAGTTCTTCTTCCAGCTGGGGTGATATTGCTATGTTGACTTTTGAAAAAGGATCTAACACTCAGTCTGGTATTTCCAATTTCAAAATGTCCTGGAATCTTTCAATGAAATCACTGTGAAGATTTTCCAAATGTTGGCAGTAGACGAGCAAGTCGTCGTTGTTGCAGGATACTGATAAATTGGGAAAATTATGGTCTGCCGATATTCTTGTGTAAGAGCAGCTTGGTTACGAAAGCAGCGACGATATTTTTTGTTTTTATTAAGTTCAAGTCATCGCCTTGAAGTTGGAGATTCATATCATTAAAAAGTGTATAAAGGTCTGTCGGGTATGCGATATCATTCTTTGACGTAATGAGGTTTTCGCGCAATGCTGTGTCTTTGTTTTCCAAGAACTCTATGACAGAGTCAAACAGATTGTAAAAACGAGTCAGACAATTACCTTTTGATAGCCAACGCACTTCTGTGTGTAAAATCAATCTGTTGAAATTTTTATCATTAGCAACAGAAAACTGATTAAATAACACGCACAAACTCGTTTATCTCTTTGGACGCTCAATCGTACTGAGCAAGTTAGGACAAGTATCGAAAAACCAGCCAATGGCTACCACGTACAGTCCGTTTTCGTATTGCAAAACCGCCACCTGTCGACGATTCTATTCTGAAAAGGGGCAATAAGCTGAGATGGACTTTTTCCTCAGACCGGTTTTTCAGAAGCACGCATGTTAAGTAAACATTTATCTTTTGTCTCAACCCTATTTTGATGAACTCGAAGCAGACCTGACGCATGCGTAAAAGCGCTGAAGGTTTCTCCAAACGAAAGCGAACTGTACGTCTACGGAGCACAACATCATAAGTTCACAGGCTCCCGCAGTTAGTCTTTTCCCCGGAATGTTTGCCACATTTAGCGATTCATGCATTTACACAGCTGTATACTTTTCTTCATTTTACAACTTACGCGCATACGGCGTGCTGGCTATCCAACGAAATCTATGTTAAGTATTTTAAGTTTTTATACCATCATACAGGGTAGAAATATAAACTAAGTATTTGTTATTGCGTAGTAGGTAGGTTTTAATTCTAGTGAAATTTAAAATATAATGTAAATCAAATTACAAATCTACCATCGCCCCCCTAACCCACGTCAACGCCCCCCATTTTTTCTGTCCCCCTTAACGCCCCCCTCTAGGTCTCGTCCACTTTGGGAAAGACTGATATAGACCAATCTGCCCTAAGCGTCTGTACACGGTCTGCCTTGAAATTGTCCTACCAGTGGCTGAAGAGAGCTGACGAAACTGAGGCTGTGCTCCGTCTGTTTCTTTTGGCAGTAACTGCCAAATACCGGTCCTCATTCGGCGTTGTAACTCGGCGACCTGTGCTGTAACGTCTACTCACATTACCATCATCTTGGAATAGTTGCCAAAGCCTGGAGATGACACTCTGGGCAATTCCAAGTTCGTCTGATACTTCCAGTTGGGTACGCCCACATTTCAGACGGCCGATAATTCTACTACTTAAAAAATCATCCAAATGTGTCCTTTGTGTCATAGCTATTCGGTTATTGCACTGCGCCTGTGAAGCTTATAAAGCGCCTGTGAACAATTTTACTTCTTTGCCTGTATTCCTTTTCTCTTACACTCTCGTCATTGTGACGTAGCATCGGTGTCATCTGGTTACTTCCTGAAATTTGCATATGATTCTTGAAGATATGTGTAGTGATATTTACAGGTGATATATTTATTTAAGAGTTCGATTTCCGCATGACTCCGAATTATCCTGAATTTATGGACATGAGTGTATATTCAATGCCCAGGAAATCTAGGAAATCTCTATAATGATTCGCGCAATATAATGCCGTAATGGTATTTGTCATGAGTGTGGCAGAAGAGAGTTTGTACGGGCTTGAAACTTCTGAAAAAAATTTTAAAACAGCTATATACGAGATCACAGTTCATTTTTATGTTTTAAGAAGTTTCTTAGAATTTAAGATATTCCTGGCAACGAAATTCCTCTCAAATCAGTTTCAGTTGCTCAGTCCACTGGGAAGTGCTCAACGATTCGTCAAATGTACGTGTAAAAGAAACTGTCGAAATATGAAATGTCTTTGCGGGAAAGTAGTAATGAAGTGAATTCAGAGCCTACCATATTGCAACGAATAGGATCATTTAAATTTCTTATGTTTTATACGAAAATTTTGTTTTCTTTAGTAAGAAAGGCATAAACTTTGTTTTGGACAACTTTCATTTTTTATGTATTTTGAATAAAAATCTTTTAATGGCAATCTTTGATTACTTTTTTTCAAAATAACATTTGTCTTTTCGAGGAATGAGCATTTTCTAAATAAAAGCCTTATCAAGACATTTTATTCATACTTTGCTTAAGGTGAATTTGTCATTTTATAGAATGCCTAGGTAAAGTATTGTTGCATGCATACGGGTTCGTAATGGATTAAATGCACACGTCGGTAAATAATTAATATTTTTTCTCAAGAAATAAAACAAAATGCTGAAATATTTCCTCAGAAATATTCGTACAATATCACAATATCTCAAACGTTAAACAGAACTCAATTCAAAACAGTGAAAGTTAATCCAATTTCACAGCGAATTCGCTACAATCAGTAACAGCATTAAGTAAACAAAGAGTTCGCTTAAAACAACATCAACTGCGCTGAGGTGTTTTAATTCGGCTTTTATAAGCTTTTTAATTATCCACGAGGACATTCTGGTAAAATCGTTTTCTCGATTTTTCGCGATGGCAACAGCAATTACGAGACATTTATTTATTAAATAGTAAATACACGCGCTCTTGTATTTTTATTTTTCTGACGTAGCTTTTTCTTCTAATTCGTATGCATTGCACACGGGAAAGTAAAACAATTTTAAATGCAATTCTAAATAAATAGCTTAATAAATACAAAATCTTTAACAGTATATTTGCCATATTTCAAATTTTGCCTAAAAACGCCAGGCATTCTATAAAATGGTTAGTTTATTCTATAGAGTGCGATCGTTTCATACTTCGACATTATTACATGACACTTTTTGAATGTCCAGAGAAAACATGATGTTGAAACATTTTTCATAGGAAATCAAGTATACAAAAGAGAGCTCGCTCAGAGCGATGGTATAGTTATGTAGGAAACATATTACACTTCTTACTTTGTTCTCATTTTTGACAGGATGAACATGTCATTCTCATTTCTGACAGGATGAACATGTCGTTCTGATTTCTACAGCATGAACATGGTTGGTTTGAAACCAATCATTTCACAAGGAAGATCAACCTGCCGTGTTTCGTAGACATGTAGTTTCCATTTATCTTGCAATATTCTGGCTCATTTATTAGCAATATAATCTGCTAAATATTCGTATAAAATCAATTTGTGACTGCCGTAAATCTAATCTCTTCAATTTTTGGATTTATTCTCTTGCGACTATTCTCAGATACTTAAACTGAATTTTCAATTTATTAAGACTCAGTCTAACTCTTTCTTGGGATAGAAAAACTGAAAGAGAGTTTAGTGAACCCTTTTCTTGAACTATCTGTTTAAGTATTGGAAACGGTTTATAAGCAATACACTAAATCTGGCAAATTATAATTTGTAGTTTAAAAACTTCAATAAATGAATTCGACTTAATAAAACATTTTATTCCTTCAGGTTTAAAACATTTTGAACTGCAGTACGCATTGATTAGAACCATTTACAAAAAGGAACAATGGTAAAACTTTGAGACATTTTTCATGCATTACCACTCTTAATAACTCGGCAGCGATACATAAAAAATAATGCAAAACACATTTAAGATGCTTTTATTAAATGTTCAAAATGATATAAAACTTAGTCTCGCAAAATAAGTGATAAAACTTGTCTTGTCTGTAAAGATTTTTAATATCTAAGAAACGAACATGTTGCCCTAAGACACTATCTTGTAATTAAATTGTTTAAACCTTCCACGAAAAGAGAACGACATACCTTTTTTTTTCCCTCAAAATTTAAGGAGAATAAATTGTCGGGGTCCAAAAAAGAATTAAAAAAAGCTTGCAGTGTGGTTAAACCAAAAAATCATAAGAAGCATTTTTCTTTAAAATGAACTCTGTGAGCTGGAATGTAAATGTATTGATTCCCTTTTACGTTACTTCTCTTCAGTTTTAATAGCTTAAAGAGACTGGAGTCGAACGTTTTGCAGTTAAATGTTAAACTATTGAAGAAATAAGTTTACAAATGGAAAATGAGAATACATTTAATTTGGAACTGCTTATAAAAATACTCAAAGTTATCATTAAAAGAAAACTAAAAATCAGGTCTGAGATTCTAAAGAGATAAATGAAGATAACTTGTATCATATCGCCTCCACGACTGCATTAAAATGCATTTACTTTCTTATTCTAAATGTTTTAGTATTTCTTTTTAACACCAGCGGTGCAATTAATCTCGAAGCTAACATTTTCCTTATACCACTTTTCAAACTGTTGCCACCAAGTGATATCGTAATGTTTTATTTAAGAAAAATTAAATAATGAAGAATCTTTATGTAATTATATGTATGTTCGTACATGTATGCATCTACGTATGTTGTACACGTCTACAGAGCCGTTTAGAGAGCATTTGCTCTAATGCCTTTTTGGTCTAAAACTATTTAAAAACAGCATATCTTTAGAATTTCCGATAGAGAATCTCGCGCGCTGGAGATAAAAAGGTTTTAATACGTAAAATGTTGCTACTGCTCGCTTTGAAATCGTTGTGTTTCTTAAAAATTCATTAAAGATTTACAAAAGAAATATTCAAAATTCAGGATTCCAGGTACACATTTTCGGGTGGAGCACTAGATTATTTAAAATTGGATGGGTCTAGCTACTTTTGACAATGCGAGAAACATACGTACATTCCTGCATATTCTTCATTGTTTAATTTCTTTAAATATAAAAGAAAGCGATAATATTTGATTGCAACAGTTTGAAAAGTGATTCAACGATTTTAGTTATTCCGACGCAAAATGCCATTTCGAGACTAACAGTTCTTCTGGGCTAATATCCCTTTGCGCTAAAAAAAGGAAAGGGCTGAATTAAGGCGAAATCTTTTTCAACTTCATTGTGGTGTCATCGTTTTGAAGTGTTGAGTCATTTAGTTTACAGTAGTTGTCTTTGATTATTTATTGAAAACAATAACAAAGCATGATTTAAAACAAATATTAATATCTTACTCGGAACAGTGCCGGATCAATTTATACATCTTATCATATCATCGTTCAGTTCCGTACTGACTCTATTTTCCCCCCGTCGCGGGAAAAACAAACAGCAGTTTATCCCTTTAGGGAATTATAGTTGGAACATCCTCCGGCCCGCGACGAAGGTGTTTATCATAAATTCAAATTCTTACAATAAAATAGTACATCTTATACTTTTACAAAATTTGTACCATACAACATAATATGAATACATTGTATATAAAGGACATTTTCATAATACTAGCTGCTACTATACACTTTATCTTACTAACTACCACAAGCTAAATAAAAATAGAAAGAAAACAATTATCATCATACAAAACTAACACAAGTAACAGATTTCAGTTAGTAAAGAAATACTAAATAGATACCTGAAAATTTCCAAAAAACAATCATTCATCAATCTTTCCAAGTTCCAAAGGATATAACATTTGGATAGGCCTTTTTATTACACCTGAAGAAGTTTTTACTGTGATACTTCTTACCTTGTTATCACGGCCTCTGTGCAACTCCATCACCTTTCCCAACTTCCACAGCTGCCGAGGTAGTTTGTCATCCCCTATCAAAACTACATCATTTATATTAAAATCAGTGGTTGTATTAACAGGTTTGAAACAATTTGCACCTTTTAATTGGAGAAGATACTCTCTTTTCCATCGTCTCCAAAAATCATTTAAAATTTTTTCTCGATATAAATATCTTTTGATTAAAACTCTTTTGTTACTTGCAATATGTTCTTTAACATGACCAGCCTGGTGCGGTAAGGATGTTAACCGTTTTCCAGTTAGGAAATGAGCAGGAGTGAGAGGGAATGGTTCTGATGGATCATTGTAAACGTAAGTAAGTGGTCTAGAGTTTAGAATAGATTCTATTTCTGTCAAAATAGTTTGCAATTCTTCAAAGGAAACTAAAGCCTTTCCTAGTACCTTTCTCAAAATACCTTTTGTCATCTTCACCATTCTCTCCCAGTATCCACCCCACCAAGCTGCTCTTTCGACGATAAAATGCCATGTTATTCCCTTCGTACCAAAATAATTTTGTACAGATGGATCAATGATATTTGCATATAACTTCTTCAGTTCTATATCTGCACCTTTAAAAGTTTTGGCATTGTCAGAATTTATAGTTCGGCAAACACCTCTTCTTGAGACAAAGCGACGAAATGCCAGAAGGAAATGTTCAGTGCTTAGGCTAGAAACAATTTCAAGATGAACTGCACGTGTGACTGCACAAGTAAATAAACAGATGTAAACCTTGTCTCCACCTTTCGTAAACAAGGGACCAGCGAAGTCGGTGCCAGTGATTTCAAAGGGATTTGCTTCATGAATTCTGTCCGCTGGTAATGGAGCAATCACTTGAGTGCCCTTTTTAGCCTTGAATTTCCTGCAAACGAAACAGTTATTCAAGCACGACTTTACAGCTTGTCTGCCTCGGATAATCCAATAATTTTCTCGAGTTTGAGTGAGTGTATCTGAAACACCAGCATGAAGCAAGTTCTCATGCTCTCTTTTAATTAACAATTCAGTGAATTTAGATTTTCTTGGAATAATCCATGGATGCTTTTCTTGAAATTTAAAATCAGAGTGTTGTAATCTACCACCAAGACATATAAGTCCTTCTGCGGTTAGAATAGGGTTTAAACCATATAGTTTGGAATCGGAACTAAGTGATTCATTTCGTGTCAGTTTAATAAAATCCTTTTCAAATTCACTTCGCTGTGTAAAACGAATCCAATAGCGTTCAGCACTTGCAAGTTCTTCTGCAGTTAGTGTTGCTTTAAACTTTTCAGAATTCTTCTTACAGTTATTAATAAACCGTAAGACGTAGGCAGTGATTCGAAGAACCTTAGATAAGTCACTGTACCTATGCAAATTTAACAAGCCATCGGTACGTTCAGCATATGCTGGTAAGGCAGTACAGCTCCCTTTTATCTCCGTTTCTGCTTCAAATGTATCGATATCAGCATTCGGTATTTCTTTAGTATTTAGAACATCAGCTTCTATTAACCACGAGGGTCCCCTCCACCATGTTTCATCATTAATTAAGGAACGTGCACTTACTCCTCTAGTAAGTTTATCCGCTGGATTCAGTTTTCCGTTGCAAAAATTCCAATTCGATGGATTAGTCTTTTCTTTGATTTCCAACACTCTATTGCGGACAAATTGCTTCCAATCGTTTGCAACACCTCTAATCCAATGTAGACATATTGTGGAATCTGTCCACATGAAAATGTCACTTTCTTTCAAAGAAGAAAACGTGGATCGTATATAATCAGCTAATCGTGCGGAAATCAAGTTTGCTAATAATTCTAAACGTGGCAAGGTCACTTTCTTCAGTGGAGCTAGACGACATTTTGAAATGATAAAACTTGTCGTACATTTGTCATGGTATCTAACCTTGAAATATGCGACCGCACCGTAAGCTTTTGGGCTTGCGTCAGAAAATATATGGACTTCCAGCTGCTGAATCTCCAGCTCATTAAAATATGGTCGAGGTATGACAAGCCTCTCAAGCTCGGTTACTTCATTGCACCACTTCTGAAACATAGACTCCAATTCTGCTGGAATATTTTCATCCCATTTTAAGCCCTTTTCCCACAGAATTTGCACTATCAATTTAATTCTAACACTGAATGGTGTAATTAAACCTAATGGATCAAACAACATGCCACATGCACTTAACACTATACGTTTTGTTGGTGTCGCATATTTAATTTTAGTAAATTGGTTCAGATCTATCTTCAACGTGTCCTTATCATTGTCCCAAATTAATCCTAATACCTTTAACGGTATATCTGTTTGATTCGTCGGTGTCCGACATTCCATTTGGGCTTCTTTCCATCTTTCATTAAGGATCGCTGAATTAGAAGACCATTGCCTTAAATTCATGTTCGCTTCACTCAATATGAATTTAGAGTCTCTTGTTAAAGATACCGCTTCTTCAACAGTTGATGCCCCACTTATTAAGTCATCAACATAAAGATCTTTCAAAATAAAACAAGCTTCATTGTGTGAATGTTCATATTTCTTTAAATGGAGTCGTATAGTTGCTGTCAAAATAAAAGGACTGCATTTGACACCAAAGGGAACACGTGTCATTCGTAAAATTCTGATATCACGACCATTGAAATCAAGTTCGGTTCCCCCCTCATTTCTCCACAAAAACTGCAAAAACTTTCGATCCTCCTCAACTATGCCAATCTCTAAAAACGCTCTTTGAATATCAGCACAAAATGCAATTGCGTGATAACGAAATCTTAGAATAATCCTGAGCAAATCTGGATTAAGGTTAGGACCACTCTCTAAACAATCATTGAGCGACTGCTCATCTCTAACCTTTGACGACGCATCATACACAATTCTAACCTTCGTACTTTCCTTTGATTCGCGTACTACAGCATGATGAGGCATAAAATACCCAATTTTTCTAACATCATCTCCATGAAATGCAACTTGCTCAATAATACCATCCCTTAACTGCTCATTAATTATTTCTTTATAACGAAAGTACAGATGCGGATCATGCCTAAATTTGTTATTTAAGCTTATCAAACGTCTTTCTGCAACTTCATAATTACTGCTCAATGTGTTACAACCCTCCTTCCATAATAATTTAGTTTCGTACCTCCCATTTTTAAACGTGGTATTTCTTTCAAACATGTCTATGACATCTGCAACTGATCGCGAAATTTCCTTCTCCTGATTTATTCCTATAGCCTCCAAATCCCACAGATTCCGAACTCTTTCAAATTCTGTTTCTTCCTTCACGGAGATATGATTTACACAAGTCTTATCAGAATCATAATTTCCATGATCATCCGATCCCATTTCCTTACCTTGGATTACAAACCCAAACAAACTATCCGTAATTACTAAACGTTTTCCTAATCTTATGTTTCTTTCATACAAAATTTCCCAAATGTAATCTGAGCCGATCAACATATGTATCTCTTTCGTATTTCCAACGTCGGCCAATTCTATTCCCTTACTTAGAGCCATGTTTCTAACCCACTTTGAAGGAACTTCTATGTGATCATGTGTAATCGTATCAATTACTACTGCCTCTATGCTGAGTTTTTTACTAGGGTTGATTCTATTCTGCAAATCAAGTTGAACTATGTTATACTGCTGTTTAGGTTTACGCTCGCTACCAAACCCATATATTTCAAACGTTTCACATCTGGTAACCTTCAATCCTAACGAGTCGGCAGTTTTCCTTCTTATGAATGTTCTGTTGCTCCCGCCGTCTATTAACACCCTCAGCATTTCGCTTTTTTTATTTGTTTTTACTATGGCGCTGAATGTTTGCAATAAAACCGGGGACGCTCCTGCGCTCTCGGATTTGTTTACAGATTCCCTTTTACTTCCTCCGAAGCAATGCATTGACTGTACGGTAGATAAATTGCTGTCCGTTTCCTTATTTGATTCGACTGAATTATTTGTCGGTTCAGCCTTATCGCATATTAAATAATTGTGAGGTTTTTTACATATTTTGCACAGCTGGTCTTTTTTCCAGCAAAATTGTGATGTATGTCTACGTTTTAGACAAATGTAACATCGGCCTTGTGTTTTTAACGAATTTCGTTTTTCGGTTAATGGTAAAGGACATTTCTGAGTTACGTGAGATTTATCCGAACAGAAATTACATACTTCATTCGCTACGGCTGTTAAAGCAGCCGCTGTTGGAATGCGCGCCTTTGAAATATTTCGTTTTGAGTCTACATAAAATTTATTCTGATAATTTTGACTCGCTCCTCTATTACTAAAAGGAATTTCATTTCGTTTGAAGTTTTTTGAATCTGATAATAAAGACGACGCTTCTCTTATTTCTACCTCCTTTCTCAAAAACTCAACTAAGTGTTCTATATCAAATGAGTCACGCGATTCGCGTTGTCTATTGTAATACAAATTTAACTCTTCTGGAATTTTCTGTAGTATTACTGGGCAAAGTAAACTACTATAAGTGCCTGCTGCAACACCTAAAGACTTCAATGATCGAATTTGAATTTCAATCGTATCATACATTTTTCGCAATGCTGGAACGTTCGCGCATGTCTTAACGGAATCAATCAACAACAGTTTATTCATGTGCGAGCTTATAATCAAATCTAGCCTTCCGAATCTTTCTTTTAACAACTTAATTGAGGAATCATAATTTTCGTTTGTTAACGAAAATCCCGAAACTGCTGACAAGGCAGTACCTCCTAAAAATGTTTTCAGATATGAAAACTTCTCAACCTTGCTTAAGGAATTGTTATTATGAATAGCCACCTCGTAGGAATTCCAGAAATCCAACCAAGAACTACAATCACCATAAAACTTCTCAATACTTAATTTCGGAAGCTTAACTACACTACTTTCGTTTCTTACTACGCGTTGTTCCAACCTAACATTTTCATTAACCCGAATTTCATTTTGCGAAACCCAGTTAAAAGTACTTTCTATTTGCCTATCTATTTTCGTTTTCCATTGAATACCGCGTTCCTGATATTCTTCACTCTCAGCAATTTCGTTTTCTAACTCATCTATACCGATTATTGCTTCTATTTCATTATCTAAACCCTTAAGATTCTTTATCTTTTCAATCAACTGGTTTCTTTGATCACAAAGATCATCAAGCTTTTGTTCTTTACTATAAATTTCACTTAAAGGTTTATTTATTGCGTCTTCAATTTTTGTCAAAAGATTACAAAAAAGCTGTCTAATGCAGTTTCGTTTCTGCCTTAACCTTTCTACTCTTTTCACCATGTTTGCATAAACTACTTCTGTTTTCAAAACTAAATTTAAAATCAATTTACAACAACTAAATAATCAAATCACCACTATAAATTCAAAATTTCCTATCACATACAAATTCATAACACTTCAAGACTGAATCTAAAGGGACCTACCTCAATTCCATGGTCGTAAATCAGAAACTTTCAAAACAAAGGAACATTCCATCAGAAGGTCAGCGTTGGTTTCATCACGTCCGGCTCACCATTAAATTGTGGTGTCATCGTTTTGAAGTGTTGAGTCATTTAGTTTACAGTAGTTGTCTTTGATTATTTATTGAAAACAATAACAAAGCATGATTTAAAACAAATATTAATATCTTACGCGGAACAGTGCCGGATCAATTTATACATCTTATCATATCATCGTTCAGTTCCGTACTGACTCTATTTTCCCCCCGTCGCGGGAAAAACAAACAGCAGTTTATCCCTTTAGGGAATTATAGTTGGAACATTCATAGGAGTATTATAGACTCTAACAGGTGCAAATTCTAAAATAATAATTACTCAGCGAGAAGTTCATAAGGAAAATAGTCGCATTGGTATGAACTGAAATAACTGCTCCGTATCACTAAACTAAATTAATTGGCTCTGCGACTACAGAGCAGCTGCATTTTTATATAGTTCATTAATGCATAAGGTAAGGAGATGTGTAACTTTCTGGAAAACCCATACGTGCGCTTTGAAAACATATTTCTCGGGAACTTTCAGAATATCTCCAAGTGTTTTAGATATTGCTGAATGTTCCCAAGATCTAGAAAGAGAATTTTTGCCTATATAACTGGTTTTACCTTTAGCTTTCCTTACAGTTCCAAAGTCAGTCAATGATTAATATAAATTAAATTAAATTTTACTTGAAATAAAATTGTACATACAAAAACTGTCCAGAAGTTAAAATTAAACAAGAAGCAAAAAAAAAATTCTTGCAAGGTAAAAGTAGGTAAATAAGCGTGTATACATCAATACACAAATAAATGAAGAGCACAGTATAAACAAGTAAACACAAAAATTTGCATTGTCGTGCGTAAATAATTAAGCTTACTTTAATTATTGTCATATAATTCGAAAACGTACACAGGAGTGTAATTTAAGCCTTCTTTTCCTTCTGATTAAATTTTCAAATATCTTGATTGAAATCTGAACCGTCTAACTATTTGCGATTCAAATGCTTTCCCGAACTATAATTATATTAATAATAGTACCTTTGATGTCTAGTTTTGCTTCCAACATGTTTACTATCCATTAATGCTCAGAGTAGGTCTGTTCATAAGTAATAAATATACGTATATAATGTTCTTTTAGATTTTGAATAAGTCGGTATTGTTCTCACAGTTATATATATATATATTATTACTAAATTCTTGCTTAAAAATTAAAATATATTTCTATAATTCTTTAAACTAAACATATGATACGATTATTAAATAAGTAGCATGAAATTAATAACTGTAAACTGCAAGCATTAACAAGCGTAACGTTTCTTAGTCTTATTTTACTATATGCGTCAAACACTTTTAGATAATAAGTTATTTAACCATCACTAAGAATAAAGTTTCCACCAGAATGCCTCAACTGCCTGCCATTCAACTCGATGCACTACGTTCACCCTCATTTTTGTTTGTCTTCTGCCCTTCGTGTGTATTTGGAATTTAGTAATGGCATATGCGCGTGTCAACGATCCAGTCTTTAAATGGGTCGAGAACACCATCATTACAATCATCGTTTCAACCCCCCTTTCCTCTCACAGTTATAATTCGTGACGCTGCTTTCCGAGTGATTAATGCATGTTAGAAAACTGTAGCCTCAGAGCTCAAATCCGTAACCGTGTCCGGCTTTACATATATGTTATGTCTGTACATATACACATACAAGCCCCCTATCTCAAGGCAATTACAGCATTCATGAGGCTCTGGACTCCGGTGAATAATTAAAGTGAGCGTCAGGCATTATGCCCGGTCATCTTTCAGCGTCACTTGTGCCTGAGCCCTCTAGATCACGGCTGCTTCAAAATGTGTCATCAAGAAAGTGGGCTGGCTGCAAATCACGGCAGCTGGAGGAAACCGCCTTAAGACATGACTATTAATATTGGTTGTATCGCGATCGAAACAATTTGTGCTTCGAGAGAGACTTGTTTCTGCAATTTCGCATTTTTCGCTCCGTAAGATACTGACATTAGAATCACTAATTGGCTTCAGTGCGACTTTGGAGGATGAATGCTTCCATTTGTATTAGAATCAAATATTTTGAAGAAGGCGATTTCCATCCCGGGATATTCATTTCTCAATTAAAACAAAACTGGACTTACGATTCCGCGATATTGGAAATTCCGCTCTACATACTTAATATTGAAGCGTATGTTCATAAATTGTGTCACAAATGCTGAAAATATCTGCTTTGACAACGTTCAAGTCACATCCAAGTGAGTTTACCTATTTAATCACAACTGCTTTTGCAAATGTCAGTCAAAATGCTTATTAATATGCAGCGATAAATACATTGCAAATTCAGTTTCACAGCTGTTTTCAGTATGACATTTGGCAACATTAAGTGCGAGGAAGATAGTATACAGGAAATGCTCTTAAAAGAGATGTATTTAGAATGAAAAGTAAAAAGTCAGAATATGAATGGAAGCAGTAGTTCCCATATTATTTTGATTATCTATATAGAGACAAAATTTTATAATATAAAATTAGACAAAATAAAATTTAAGGATTTAAATAAATATCGATTGCTGAATCCAAATTAATCTTCCATAGTAATTTAAAAATCGGACCAATATATGATTTTAATCAGCCTAATTTTACTCATGATTATATATTTTAGAATCAAAGAAGTAAAATTTAGTTAATTTTCAATAATCATACTTGCAAATCAAAAATCAAAATGCCTACTAAATAATATTACAGTCCTCCAGAATGGTGAAAAACTTATTCATTATTAACTTATTGACCTACTCACTAAAACTTTGTGTGTATTATCAGAATGATTTCTAACAGACAACTTTTTTATGAAGAAAGATATAAATACATTTCTGACAGACAAGCCGGTTTCAGGAAGTGTCCAGAACTACGTGACAGAGTTACCCAATTAATTAAAATGAGTTTCAATGTAAAGAGCCCAGTAACTATATTTACTCACTTTAAAACTGCCTTTGATAGGATATGGAGAAAATATAGTCTTAAAAAATCATAAATTTGGGTATATGTGGAATATGTACAGTTGGATTAAATTCATTCTGGATCTCCGATTTATTAGGTGTGTATTCAGTATTCAGGTTCAGCTTCTCAGTATCTTCTTTTAGATAAACTCAAAAGGGATTGCCTCAGGGCTTAGCATCTTACGGATCATATTCAGCGTAATGACCAAGGATGCAATTTACAGAATTATGAATACAAGTATTATGAATATAGAACTTTTCTGTTCACGCATGATCTGGTACTACGATCCATTAACATTAATCTAAAAAAATGCTCCTTTTATGAAGCATATAATAATATTTTACTGTGGTCTAGAGAAACTGAAATGATTATAAGGAAATAAAAAGAGCAGTTATTAAGCTTAAATCTTGAGTACAAAACATAAAGAAATTACACTTTTGCATAAAGCCCCAAGTAACTAAAATTGTATTCGGAACCATTTTGGCTTCCAGACTAAATAGGAACGGGTATTCCTATAAGATTGTGGAGTTTGATACCCTCAGGAAAAAATTTTTAGAGGTGATTAGAGTCGAAATGGGGTGTTCCAAAAGGCTATCTACATCAGACCTGCTATTGAATATGGAGCTTAAATTTAGAATACTGCAACTGAGATCAGACAAAGTTGGAAATTTTTTAAAACAATGCTTTTAAAATCATCATAGGTGATACTTTTTCCACCCTAGCTAAAGTCATGCCACTACAGTCTGAAAGCAATGGTTACCGGGAGGCAAAGTTTCTCTTTGAAAGCACTTGCAAAACCTTCGAACTTCTGATATGTTATTGCTTTTGCTCGACATATACAGTGCTTAACGTAGAATAAAATCTCAGAAAACATTCTTGGAATTACCAGTCAAATTTGACCTTTCCTTAAAAGAAGCCATTTCTATAAATCGTCCATCTTTCTCAGACATATTCACATAATCAATAATATTCTAGACCTGACTCTTCCAATAAGCAAAAAATATTTTACAGGTACAGAGCTTAAGATAGTAGTCTTGATGTAATTGATAAAACGTACCCTTTATGAGAAGGATTGAGAAAAGATATATACTTCTAGACTGGCTGCATGTTAACACTGATAGTTCCTCTGTGCCATTAAAAACGTTGGAGCAGAGTTACATTCAAATATTTTAAATTGATCAGAATTGTTAGTAAATACTGTAATAACGCTTATGTCGAAGTGGCTTCTGTTTCTTTAGGGAATACTAACAAGATAATGGCTCCAGGCTTTATTATCCAAACTTTATTATCTTTATTAACGACAGACCAACGAAAGGGCATTTTCTTCATTGTCTCTTAGACGTAACAAATTGTTGGCAAACTGTTACTAACCATCTTTTGTAAATGATTCGAGGGATGAATGACGAAGGCTGGTTCTGACATAGCACAACTAAATTCTTTTTTCATTTTCCAGTTCTCCAGGATTAATCTATATCGGAAAAAACTGTTTAAAGACCTGGCTAGAAGAAAATCATGAGATACCTTACTGAAAACTTCGCTTTCCCGTACATAACATCCCTAGAGCTGCGGATTAGCAAATTTTTGTCTCAGAACTGGCTATGATTATTTTCGGAATCCTCTCCATCATGTAGAACTGGTCAACTCGCCAGCATGTCTCCTATGTGGCCTCAGCGATCATTTTTATAATTGTCTGACCTTAATGATGTTGCAACAAGAAGAAAGGTTTTAAGCGTTTAACTGAACTGGTCGAATTAATTTTTTTGGGGGGGCAGAGGTATGAAATTCCTTTCTGAGGATATGATAGAACATTGAAATAGATATTACTCTTCACTGTACAGTCGAAGACGTTATTGTTTGTCTAATTGCACACACGTCTGAAGCAGTTTTATCTAATTACGCTGTACAGACATTAGGTTGTTTGGAAGCAGGAGATGTGAAAAATGAGCAATACCCTCGCTGGGACTCGAGCCACGGACCTCTCGGTTACGCGTCGTGCTGACCACTACACCACGAAGGCACGGGAAGAACGAGGTAGAAATACCTTATATACTTCCTTTTAAAAGGAGACTGGGGATTGGGGGATCCAATCGCCAAATCCCGGTGGTGGAGAATCATCATCCACCACCTTCTTTAGTTCGGGCGCTACTTGTAGAGAAATTAGGTTATTTCCGAAGCAGGAGTGATAAAAAATGAACAATGCCTTCGCCGGGAATCGAGCCACGGACCTCTCGGTTACGTGTCGATTGTGCTAACCCCTACTCCACAAAGACATGCGAAGAATGCGGGAGAAATACCTTATAACGCAATAAATTGTGTGATCAAGTAAAGTATAGCTGATAAAATGAACACTCAGTAAATGTTTCTAGTTAAACAAAAGCGCATATAAATTTTAGAATAACATGTATATATATTCAAAATTAATCAGTTTAAAATTATTATGTGAAGTACAAAAGAATCAAAATCATCAAGAAATGCAATTAAGTGGTTCAATAATACTGCGATATTTTGAAGTTTACAAAAAATTTATAATTTACTGTATTTTATGCTTATGAATTCAGAGTTAAATAAATAAATGTTACTTCAGTTAATTACTCATTGAAAATTATTTTATAATGAATATCTTCGAAAGTTACTTTTACTCCGATGCACATTGTTTCCCTTTGAAAGTCTTTTTTTTTACCGTAGACTTTAAATAAATATTTGATTTCAGTGGAAAATTTTTAAGAAGATCGGAGACTTCATGATTTATAAATAAAATCTACTAAAGCAACAGCGCTATTAGTAATGAACACATTTAAGCCCAAGCGAAAGAGCTGGCTATATAGCTAGTTTTCTCCTGTGTATTATATGGATGTAAGCCAGTTTCCATTAGTAAGTCCTCCAAGAAGGCATACCTTCCCTCAGGCAGATAGCCTCCGTATGCTTTACCATATTCAAGTAACCTAACCTATAATGGAAACAATCCGAAATTCATGCAGGAGTACAGACGAAGTTCTAGGAATGCGGTAAATAGGACCGGTGATACATAATATCTCAACGAATTTCTGCACAAAAATGTCATAAGGACTAGTATCTGAAGATTTTTGAGAACAAAAGAACAAACAGTCATGCTGCGCACATACATACAATTATCCTATGCACCAATTGGAATCAACCGGTCCCAAGACTTTAGTAGGTCCTATAACAGGTATGTAACACTAACCCAGACCTACGTAGACAAGATAACCCCATTGCACGCATCGCCAGACAGGATAGATTACTCACTGCCGAGTATAGCTTAGTGAGTGAGATGATAAATATACCACCAAGATCTATTAAAGCCTCCCATGTTGGGAAGCCACCCGCAAGTTGATGTCGGGCCAGTTAGGAGCCGCCGTCAGAGAGGTCGGAAGTAAGAAGTTTGTTCTTACCTCCATGGTTGCCGCCTAAGGAATCTTACTGTCCTTCCATCACGCCCAGGACCACAGATGTCGCAGAGGGACATCCTATGTATACAGTGATCCTGTTCACATGGGTACAATCATTCAATGCAGTCACCTTGCGCGCACAGAGTCATCCTTTGCAGTCTCATTCTGCAACTGGTGAAAAGCATTTACGTTTAACCAATGCACTGGAAAAGGAACTAGTGTACAAGAATATAATATTTCTTATATTCTTTACCAGATGGTGTATGATACATTTTTCTCTCACAAGAAAGTTACAATCTTGTAAAGCAATAAGATGTGTTGAATCTTTTACTCTTTAATAACTATCTGTAGTTAAACTGCCATCGCTAAGAAGTCTTCACGAGTTCTTTAATTTTGCATGTTTTCAAGCAGGTAAATAAATACTTATTTTTCCGATATGTGTCGTTCGACTGCTTTTAAATATACTCTCCATCAGGTGCTATGTAGTCCTATATTGTGTAAATGAAATAGATACTTGAATTTTGTTTAAAAACTGAAACACATAACAGAACAACATTAAAAAAAAGTCCCCAACTGAGTTTGTTAAGGGTTTCTACGCTATTGCTGTGCTCGCACTCTACCAGTCTGCTTATTCACTCCTACTAACCCATTTTGTTTTGTCTTTTAGGCATCGTTTTCTTCGCACTTACGCCATATACAGTTCAACAGTATACGTTTAGAATTCCCTATGCAGCGTTAAGTGCTAACATATATTTTCTGTTTATTTTTCAAGCTTTTCATCATATCAAAATTTAGTTTTCTTACAAAGATGGCTTTACAAAATATTTAATTTGTCTTTTTATTATTAAAGTTTTATGTATTTACCTTATTTATTAAATATCTAGTTCCTGCCGCTCACGCCACATAATTTTGACTCAACAGCAAAATCACAAAACATTTAAAAACATCGTTTCTTTACCATTTTCGATAGCCACCTCGCGCGGCTAAAGATAAACGTGTTTTATTCTGTTCAGTGTTCCGACTGCTCGCTTTGAAATTGTTGAGTTTGTTAATCAAAAATTCGCTAAAATTTTTTGAAATGTGAAATACACTGATTATCATAAGTTAAGGAAAAATCACAAAAATAGTGATAACTCCCTCAAAAATAAGCCAAACCGTGTAAAATTTGAATGTTGCCAAGTAAGATTACCTAAAAAAAACTGCAATATGCAAATTAGTAACGCTGCACTCGGAATACGTCATCTGCGAGGAGCATAAAAGTCCATGTTTGAGAGCAAGCCCGCATATTTCACTCTGATAGTAACATCAGAAATCGGAGATAGCCAATTTGTAACAACGACCTCCAGGTATCATTTGACTGCAACACTAAAATGGAGTACCATTGGGAGACTAGAGGCAGGACAAAGTCAAACAGAAGTGGTCAGATGGTTAAATGTCAGTCCTTCTGTGGTTCATAGACTTTGGAGGAAATTTCAAACCACAGATTCGGCATCTAGGAGGTTCAGCCAAGGACTGACAACTGCTACGACGAGCGTCGATGAGCGATGTTTGACATTATGTGCACGCAGGAATAGAACTGCTACTCCGACTCTTCTTATATCCTCCCTTGCTGCAGCCAGAGGAAGGTTGGTGTCAACGTCAACTGTGAGTAGAAGGCTTCACGAAGGTGGTCTGCATGCTAGGCGCAGTAGGCACAACATGTTCTCTCGGCGCCTGATCAATGAAGGGCTGTTCTCTTTACGGATGAGTCCAGGTTTAGTTTAGAAAGCGATAGTAGGCGTTATTTGATATGGTGAGAATTTGGAATCCGTTATCGCCCTTCAAACATCCGTGAAAGAGATGCATACGGAAGAGGCAGTGTCTGTGTTTGGGGTGGCCTCTCTTTGGGTGGACGCACAGATCTCCATGTCTTTCCAAGGAGAATCGTGAATGCTCAGCTTTATAGAGATGAGATTCTTCATGCTTATGTACGTCCATTTACCGGGGCAATAGGTGATGCTGTCCTGTTGCAGGACGACAACGCAAGACCACACAAAACTCGCATCGTAGGTGATTATCTTCAACAGGAAACAATTATGATCATGGAGTGGCCAGCTTGATCCCCGGACTTGAATCCTATCTAGCACGTTTGGGATGCTTAAGTTAGACGTCTAGCTGCTCTCAATCCGCCCCCGCAGACCTTTGTTGCGCTTGCAACTGCTTTGCAAGAGCAATGGCTCTCGCTTCTTATAGAGCTGATAGACCGCATAATTTAAAGCATCACACATCGCTCTACGTGCTGTATTGTTTATATAGGCGCTCACATTCCATACTGAAGGTACTTTTCCTATAGCAAACTGACACCTTCTATTTGTTCATTTTATAAATGTGCTAATTTCTATTCTACCATAATTGTCTCGTAATTTCTTTTTATGTTATTTGATACCTTACTATGTGTTGTATATTGTGGGTAAGTTTCATAAAATTGTACACGTAACATTTTTCAGAAATCATGATTTTTGTGATTTTTCCTTAATTTCTAACCAGCTAAGTAATAAAATAAATTAGAAATTAAAATTCCGGGCTTCCAGGTGCCCATATTCTATTAAAGGACTACATTATTTAAAATTTGATGGCTCTAGTTATCGTTGTTTTCTCCCAGTGCGAGAAACATGCATACATTCGTTCAGATTCTTCATTATTTAATTTCCTTAAATATAATACAGGGCCATAATATGTGATGGCAAGAATTTGAAAAGTGGTGCAACTCGTATAAGTGCTTCGACGCAAAATCCTATTTCAAGACTAAAGCCCATTCGGGGCTAGAATCCCCTAAAACAAATTGAGATTTTTTTTCCTTCATAAAACATTCAAAAATTTCGCAAGAAATGAGATATTTCAGTATAATTTTTAATAAAATGAGTGAACCTGCTATAAGCATTTTGCGTAAATGGATGTAAAACGCAAAATTTGGTATTAGATGAAACGGGATACGAATCACAGTATTTCTATATTAAAAATACACTTTCCTTGGTTTAAAAATTCATTCACTCATTTCACTGTATCACCTAAGAATTATGAGTAATTTATCTAAATAAATTAACGAATTATTTTTTTAAACTTCTGTCGAAAGACAAAGAAATAATATATAGTTTCTTTCGCATGCTAATTAGGCACGCGATCCATGTATTAATTTACTGAGTTTTACAGAGGCTCATTTGACTCTGATTTAGACACTTTTTTCCATCACTTTTCTAATGAACATTTAATAGCTTCCTACACCATTCTTAATTCTAAGAACAACCTTTCCAAACACTAGAAACAAATCGCCATTATAGAAATGTTTTAGCCTCTTATCTGCCTTATTTTCGTATCTTCAGTATTTTAATTTAATATTCTTTTCATGAAATCTTTTTTTACTTCCATTAACGTTTAAAAGATATTCTGAAAATGCATCGAAGTAAAAGTATATTAAATGGATAATTTAGATCGTATTTCAAAGTAGATTTCAAAGCCCTTTTGTACGAGTGCATTAGGATTTTGTAATAAGATCTCTGAATTTACTATATACATTTTATTAGTCTTTCGAGTCCACTCGTTTTCCTTCGTCAATGTTGTTTTTATTTCATTTATATATTCTCTATTCAGAATGTGTTTCGGGATATTTTATCGTGAAAAAATAACTTGTTCTTGTTTAGTGTATTGTGTTTAAAGATGGGTTTGTAACAATATATTTATTTCGGAATTATGATGTATTTAATTGCATATTTAAAAATGTATAATGCATGTTTTAAATTTATATTTAAAATGTGAAAAATATGTAATGTAATTCTGTAAAAGATTTAATGTTTTTAATTAGATATATCATGAATTAAACGCATTTTTTTCCTAACAAACTTATTACAGAATAATTTATTTACCTCCAACAATAATTCTAATAAGAATATTAAAAAATAAAAGATAATAAATTACAAATATCCATAAAAATGACAGAAGAAACTCGAACATTAATTTGTAAAAATTATAAAGATATTTCAAAAAGGCTCCGAATTATGTGTTGAATTGTTAGACGTAAACTGAATTATTCCAGTTTAAGAAAGAATCAAACAACATTGACTTTATTGTAACAGCAATAATTTTAGTCACTTGACACATTTCAGCAAAAATATAGAAAATATACAATGGTATACGTGTATTCTAAACCTAGAGCCGAATTGCGAAATAAATCTCTATCCTACTAAATATTTTTTAGAATAAAATACAAGTTCTTGATATACTCCCCGGCCTTGAAGAGAATTATCTAAGATATACATTATATACACTACTTTAACCCCCAAAAATTAAGGGCAGAAATATACACTTAAATATTACACATAATTTTATTAGATATAAAATTTTGAATTTTAGCATTTCTTCAAATAGGAATCTGAGATTTAAATAGGAATCGGATAAACAACATAACATTTGTTTATCCCATCTCAAATTATCATTTTTAGAAATCTGCACTAAAAATTAAAAATGCATAGCTATATTATTAATAATAGCATTGGTTCGATGTGTTTAATTTCTAACTGACGTTACCACGAACAATTTAAATTCTATAAAAATAAGACTTTTATTTTTAATTGTATTAGCTTTGTAGTGAGAATCTCTTTTTTTCTTATTGACTTTTCTTCATCCTGCAGACCAAGATTGAAATTACAGATGAAACAAAATTTTTAAAATAAAGGAAAATGAGTAAATTAAATAAAAAGCTGAAAACATTCGAATTTTAATCATCGCCAAAAAATGTACTTCTGAAGTGTAATATTGTTTAGCATTAGAGATTATCAATAATCTTTGCAATAGATATGGTCCAGGTGGTATAGCGAAAGATTCGACAGTATAATAGAGGAATATGTATTTAGACAAAGATGGAAACATAGGTTATCTCTTTTCTGTATAATTAACACAAAGAAAAAATATGTAATGTAATGCTATAAAAATATTTAATATTTTTTTAATTAGATATATCGTGAATTAAATACATTTTGATTTAAATCAATCAGATTAAAATCAAATTAAAATCTAAATAATAATAATAATATTCGTAAGAACTGCAACTATCCCTTTTAAATAGTTTAGTTTGTTAATAAATAACAGAGAGTTTAACTGTGAAAAAATACTATCTTACGTTTTTCCGAATGGCAAGGACTCCAATAAAATGCGAAACAACGCAAAATCCTGTTCCGAGGTTAAATGCATTTTTGGAGCGCTATATATAAGCCCACTTTTTTTTAAAAAAATATCAAATAATAGTTCATCTAAATGAAAAGTAGCCGCCAGTTTATTATTCAGTTCTAGACGTCAGTTTTATGAAATCTGTGAAAATATTGTGAAGTAATTTAATTAAAATTTTAAAAACTGCCTTTGGAGGAAAAAATGACATTTTATTTAATTAACTGATCGTGCTTGTCTACGCCAACCAGCGGCCGAGCTTCTCGACACCAACCAGCGGCCGAGTTGCTGTAGGTTCGAATTCCGGCAAGCGGGCTGGCTTCATGGGCATTTTCGACATTTTCCCATCTGTATACGAGCCAGAGGCATTCCTTTTCTTAAGCAAATAACCCTCGACTGCTTTGCCGTAATCAATAAATCCACCTTGTTTCACTAATGCTAGTTTTTCTGTTTAATTTAGAATAACAAAATTATGATATTATACATTGCAACTCTTTCTGAATTTATTCTTTAGAAGAAACAACACATGTTAATTTTCAACGGAATTTTACCACATACAGTATCGTTTATTGAATTAACTTATGATTATTCGAGCTATCCCCAACAGCGTTCAGAATTTTAAATTGCAGGCTCCTTTGTATAGTTATGAAACACTGAAGAAATCTTTTGTAATCACTCGTTTGTAATCTCCTTTGTCAGTACCAGCCATGGTTCGGTTTGACCCCTTGATTTTGTTTCAGTATTGTAGACATTGAGGTAGGAAGTTATTCTTACCTCCATGGCACTCCCTCGCCCCCCGGAATGTTTTAGCCTCTTGTGTAAGCCGCGCTGAATGTGACTCTTTGACTGCTTTCCTGTACAAAGATAGCGTCTATAGAGGGGACTCAAGGTCCTTAAAGTGTTGATTTTACGAACCTTCGATTTGACCTTGGGCAAGGCCACACAAATAGAATGTCTGAAAAAGCTTAATTAGGCTAATCTATTTACTATACAGGCGACCTTCGACTTTCGTTCAATAAACTTACGCACAATTCGCTATTTCGCGCTTTAAAGATTAGAATTAAAACATTTTTTGCCGGTATTGCAAAAATAGTGATTTAAAACTAAGCCAGTGTTAGTTTATCAAGCAGAAAATCACAGAACGTTGAAAGGGAAGTATAAAGAATATCTTACGGCCATTTGGAAATAAAATAAAATACCTGGGTTACTGCAATAATATCTGAAAACTGGTTCACTTTTTATTTTGTGCCGCAGTTAAGCAATATTATAAAGATAAAAGCGAAATATTTGGCTATTACAGATATCGCTGTTTCTAATATAGATAAGAGAGTATTCGTCTTATAATTTCCTAAGATAGAAACTGTGGGGCGAAAAGAAATTCGAGTTTTTTTACTTTTAGGAAGAGCATTAAACCAAGCATTTAGCAACAAGTGGAGTGGACAGTTTTTGTAGAAGTGGTCGGGTTAGAAAGATCATGTTCCTTACGACTGTTTGTGTCTTGGATATGTTGATATATGCTTGTTATATATATGTATGTTAATTAATAAAAGTGTAGGTTATTAAATTTGGATTATTGTGTTAATTTGAGTGAAAAACTGGTGTATGTTTAATTAAGGCAACGTTGTTTTAAATAAAATTTAAGTTTAAACTGAATTTTAAAAAAATCAAAAATCAAAAATTAACTAATTATGGTTGGTTTTATGAATGAAGGCTGACGTCTTCAGGGCGTAAAATTCTTCCTTCAGTATATTCAAAGCATATGTATATAGTGAACAGACCACCTCTAAACGGGACAAATATTTTCCAGAACATGTATATATATATATATATGATATGCTACTAAGTGTGCAGTCATTACTTCCGTTCCTTTTAATTTCTGGCTGTAGACATGGCTGGGTGAATAAGGTAGGAATAAGACGTTGACAAAACTAATTTCGTCGAATTACCATTTTTATTTGTAGGCACATCAAAATTATTTCTTCGGCAGACAAATTACTTTTCGATCACAGTTGACTACAAATAATTCTTATACATACGGACAAAAAGCTACGGCGTCATTTCAAGCAACTAAGAAGCGCCATGAAAAACTTGCGCTTTGCCATCAGGAATGCGTAAGCGAAAGAAAACGCAGCAGTTCAAAAGAAGATGGAAGGAAAGTTGATGGTGTCAGTTCGAGTTACAAAGAAAGTTTTGGTTTACAATTATTTGATTGCGCAGGATGTATCTGCATTAAAACGTTACGTAATTTCGAAAGATCTCGAAATTGGGAGAAAGAATGAATTTAGGAGGAGAGCACCAAATTTAGAATGTTAATTTCGAGGTCGCCAATTTTTTTTAAGCAGCTATCATATTTTGTTATATCTTACATACACACATATATAAATATATATATATTGAACATCACTTCTCTAGTGCGACCACTCGCAAAGAAAAAGGACCTGTATATATGGCTCATCGATTTACAGAGGTCTCATTGTGCGTACGTATATATAATTGTGTTTGCAAGTATCGATTTATGTTTTCGAAAAAATATTATAAAAATAAACAGAGGGAAATGAACATGTGTAGAGAACCCTATACATGATATACTCCCACGATGATTTCTTTAAAGAGCTCGTGTTTAATGCTGATGTTTATTTTTATATTCTTAGAACTACTAATGGATTTCAAATGTTGTCTTAAGAAAGTGGTCGTGGTGATAGGGTTCACTGTATGTTTTTAACTATAAAGGATTTTATTGGTTAGAAAGCAACAGCAATAAATCTTAAAGTAATAAAATACAAAATAAATAAATAAAAATTAATGAAAATTGTAATTAGTAGACAGCTCGAATACCACTGAATTTTGGCTTACAGATAGAAGTGTAATATCTCAAACTGTCATAAAAATCAAGACTGCGAAATTAAATGCATAAAAAACCTCTATTGTTAGACTAAAATACAATGAAACAACTACTTACAATCAAAATCAAGCTCAGGACTTGTCACAAGCACACATATGTAACAACAGTATAACACGTCAGAATCCTTCTGCTTATCAGCCTTCAGGCAGGAATATAGAAACAAACATTTCTATATCCAATTAACTAAAAGTTTTAATGGCCTTGACCTAGAGATTAAAATTTTGAAAAATTTACTTCGTCTCAGACAATTTTATTCTTCAGTCTTCGTCTCAAGTACTATTTATATGCTTATAAATTTAGCTTGTAGTATAGGTTACTTTTGAAATTTTAGACAGTACACATTCTACAGTGGATACTAAATTCACAATATTATAACTGCTTTCAAGAATTTAACACTCTGCTAACACATTCACTTACTATTAAAAATTTTACACAATACTGTAACAGTATTTAAAATTTTATCAAAGCAAGTAAATCTGTTGACTTCTCAGGAATGATTCTATGGATCATTTTCCGGACCCCAGTTTTATACAGCATATATAATGGTCACACAATCTCGTTTAATCGTGCTATATTTTCATTCCGCTGGACGGAATTTCTTACTAAGACAATACAAAGGATTCTCTTCACCATTGTTACGTTGTAATAGGACAACACCTAAAGCCCCATCCGATGCATCTCATTACGATACAAATTCTTTCTCAAAATCAGCCGCACAAAGCATAACTTTCGATTTAAATTTGCGAATGCTCTTTCACAGTTTTAATTCCAAGAAATCTCTCTCTTCTTAACCTATCCCTGCAAGGCCTTTGTTAGAGGAGCGGTTATTTTGCTGTAATTTTCACATAGCAGCTACAGTAGGCGGAGAGGTCTAGGAACGCGCGAATTTGGGTCTTTGTTGAGGATATCGGGACGCTCTGGATGAAGCTCATGTTTAGCATCAGATGGAGATCTAATTCGAACACTGCCCGAAGAACTGCATGCTACCTTAAATGAACTTGCATTTAGAGGGCTTAATTTTTAGCTGAGTTTGATGAAATCTGTCGAAAGCCTCACTCACCAGCTTCAATTTTCAAGTTCTCCTATTTTTATGAAAACAAGTATCTACGTAGTCGAGATAAGGAACAGTATGATTTTTACAACCCTTCAATAATTCAGCAATTAATTTATTAAAAACTAAGGAACATTTTTCGACCCAAAAAGCATCAAAGAGAATTTTTCAAACGCAGCTATATTTTAGCCCTTTTAGTCAAGGGGATTTTTCGGTATCTTTCCGGTAGATCTAGGACTGTAATGCACTTAGTGGATGCTTTCTCAATACTTGGCAAAGGAAATAATTCTGTCCGAATCACTAAGTTTAACTTCCGATAATCTATACAAGGTCTGGGATCTCTTCTGGGGGCATCTACTCACATCATAGCATGTTAACATGATAAACTTGAGATCGTTTTTGTCTCTGTTCTACTCTCACGACTTATTAGTCTATGGTAACTTGGACCGTAATATCCGGACCCTTTAAGTGCACCGCCATTAATTGAACCGCTTCGGAATTAAAATCAACATCCTATCATCTTTAAATCCGCGCTTGACAGTATTATGTTGTAAGAAACCATGCATTTCTGCTGCACTTCTGCCATTTTCTCTACCGCTAATCAAAATCTCACGCGGCTTATGATACCGAAAACATGTATTGTTACAACAGACTCCTCTTTAGGGGCACAGTCCAAAGTTCATACAAGAGAACTTCCGAAATCCCAAATTTTTATCCATCTCTATGTCCATAAAGATAACCTGATGGAATCGTGTGTTATTTTTTTCAACGCCAACAAGCATGCAGGGAAGTGAATCACCCAAAATTATGCACGCTAACCGTATGTGTCTTTTCATAGTCATATGAAATCTCTCAGCCAGGCTTAGGATTGTGGCACAGTGCTCAAATGATCAGAAAACTTAGAAGTCAGATGGCTAGTGAATGACGTCTCAAAGTCACACTGAACATTTTTCCGAAAATCAGATGCGGCTAAATATTTGTAACAGTGCGCCCATTACCGGCAATGTTCCTATATTTCTTGCGGGTAAGGCTTCTGGATATTTCGAGGCCAAACAGATTGCAGTTATTCTCTATATATTCCCCCTTCTCACTAACTTTCAAGGGAACATATTATTTATATCTATATTAATTTTTGAGAACACCCGAGTGATAATAGTTACAAGTTTTAACGGAGCCTTTTCTTTAGGTTTTCCCGTTCTTTAAAAATTTAACAGACGATCTTATAAGTTATCGATTTCTCTCTAACATTTTGGCCAGTAATAAAGACTAGTTAACCTATTTCTTGCTTTCATCAAACCAAGATCGCTTACCCACGCATCATGACACAGTTCTACAGTTTTCTTCCTATAAATGTTTGGCACCATTAGCAATTTACGGAATTAGCCATTATGATCCTTCCGCTTCATATATAGTGTCCGCTTCTCAACACTTTAATTTCACTCTATAGATTAAACTTCTTTTCTACTTTTTCCCAAATACGTTAAAGCGTTTCACATGCGCTCTGGGAAGATTTTAAATCTTGTGATATATACTCAAACAACAATTTCTCTGAACCTGTTGTTTAATTTGTGACCGTATCAAGACCCGGTTCTTTAATTTCTTCCTCTCTCATATTGCATTCAAAAGCCGACTTATCCTCTGTGATCCAAATCTGAATTACTGTGTTCAAACTGCTCTTGTAAAAGGACTTTCAGTAACGCTAATATGTTAGATGTTATAAAAAATATCTCACAGCTAAACAGAAGATTTACGTAAGCGATGGGAACTTTTGATCAAGGGAAAGCTGCTACGCAGAAATGCTGCTGTGTTAGGCATCTTCCTCCTATAATTGCACATGCCTCATACAGTACGCATGTAAAGCACATTCTGTCTGCAATATTTCAGGTTACTGAAAGATCAGTGAAGAAAGCAGCACATACAGAAGTAATTCTTTCGAATTCTTCCTTGACTATAACTGTAAGGGTGGCGGTACACCGAAGACTTCAGAACATACATCTCTGTCTATTCGGTAATAGGATCAGAAAGCAGCAAAGTGATCCATGAGGAAATGCTGCCGTTCTAAAAGCTGTGAATAGGTTCATAAGAACGGCTTAAGAAATTACTGACAGAAAAAATATCTTCCTTCAAGTGAAATGGAAGTAAATGAAATGATAAGCATATTCTCAACTTCCGTAGAAAAGAGATATATAAAACATACTTCTTACATTGGAGATGATGATACAAAAACTTTCACATGTATATGTAACTCTAAACTATGTGGTTCCGTAAATATAGAAAAAAAAGTAATGGGTTTCGGGATATTCAGAAACAATTGGAAAGTAGGCTAGGTAAGTTAAAATTCGAAATCGAAATTCGAAAGAAAGAAATTAAAATTAAGTGATGGTAAACCTCTTCGTGAAAAAGGAAGACACTAGATAAGTTAATAAGTAAATTGACATTCTATTATGGTATTGGTATAAGATAACATAAATGATCCTGTTCTTGATATAAGAAAAGCGATTTGGACAATTTACCGTCATAATATCTACTGATGGAAAACTTATTCACGACTCTTATCCTACCTTTGAAAACACACGGTGTGCAAATATAATAAATCTAAAAAAAATGAAATTAATTAAAAGCTTTATAAATCCTGTGTCAATTACTGTAATGGAGGAAAATAAATAAATCCATTTTTTAGATTTGTCACAACTTTCATTATTGATGCATTGTATTGATGGGAAAACACAAAATGATAATTAATCTTTTTAATGCGTTGATATGAAATTTTTTCCAAAGATTTATGACGCTGCTTGCAGTATAATTCAAATTTCTCTGCATGAGGCTGTAACTGCAAGAGGGGTGTTCTGGTAGACATTCTGAAATGGAGAAATTACAACTGCTTGGAAGTAATTTTTCCATTGAAGGGCTTTACAAATTGATAATGAGAAAATAGCTGATGCAAAAAAGAAATGTTTATTAGAAACCGAAGAATAGTGAAAATTTAGACGGCAGCAAAGAAGCACAGAACTCGATAAAAAATGATATATTTATTGTGCTGGTGGCTTTTAATTTGTAAATTCAATTATAGCAGTTCAGCTTAAAAGTTCAAGTAAGGAGTAAAAATTTATTTTTGAGACATGTTGAATAATATAATACATATGATATGCTTAAATGCATGGAAATATGCATCTAAAATGGTTATATTCAAATAAAGTATTTGTACAAATATGCTTTAGACATATTTTGAATATATACTTGCAGCTTTCTGTCGTGACATTGTATTAAAGTAAATTCAACGCATTTTATACTAATAATGTTTATGCGAATAATTAAGATATATATGTACCTAATACAGCATTTGAAAAGTAATCTACCATGAATTTTGTCACTAGAAAGTTCTAATTTAAAAATATTTGCATTAAAACTCAATTAAAATGCAGATATTCGCATTAGTACGCATATATATGTTTAATTTATCTTTCGTAATCTATATTAAATGATTTATATATATGATACACTTAAGTGTATTCCAGACAACTATAGCTTAAACAGTTACCTATATGTAAGTTCTTATTTGCGAGACAAATCTTTGTTATATCATTGGTTGTGTGTAAGTTTCGAATAACTTACAATCCACGTGTTATACGTTGCTGATTGTGGCTTATTTTTTATTAAGTATGCTTATACCAGCTATTTTAAATTATATAATATTATAGCATCATTATTAAACTAAGTATTTTATACATTTCGTAACAAGAAAAGTATTTTTAAAAACCCTTTACATTAAAGCATGGTTTGTATTGTGCCCGCATGATACTTTAAAAATGGTTAACTGTTGTATTTGATATTTAATGGATTTCTTTATATATGAATTATCTTGTAAACGAAAATCTTAAGAATATTTTAATATTGAACAAATGTTTATGCATGGAAGTATTAGGAAATGTTTAATGAAATACATTTTATAAACTCACTTCAAAATAGAATGAGAGCTTAACCATGAAATGCTTAGGCTTTTCGTTCACAATAATTTTCAGATATTATAAAAGATCCTCATAAAATTCGGAATTAAAATATTGAACAGAACGTTTAAAATTGTGGGCGCAAAGCGGAAACCTGACGTAAAAACATAAAAATTTATCTTATAAAGCAGAGTAAATTATAAAAATATGTGTGGCAACACAATCTTATTCTCAAAGCAGTTATTTATTCTCAAAGCAGCTGTATTACGTAGTCAGATGGAAAAAAATGGAAGTAATTGCTTTCAAAATAAATACGTTTTCTCTAGTCTTACAACAGTAGCATATTCGAAGTTCTTCAGCATTTTAAGGTGTACATACGCAGCGATAATGGTACCTTAAAAAAGGATAATTTGTATTAAAATATTAAATTCGCTTTTAATATCGCTTATTATTTTAATATTACCGGTTGATTATTTCACTTCCTAAAATTAAAAAGAATCATAATTTCTCATAATTTCAATCATAATTTCCAAATTTAATCCTTTAATTATATTAAATTAAATAATATTTATTTTGAGACAATATTTCTTACACAACAATTTCAAAATTTAGATACTAAATTCATTTTTCTGTCTTCTCAGTTCCTGTTTCAGTTCCCAAAATCTTCCTATGCTTGATATTTGCAGCTTGTTCCTGAAAGTATAAATCTCAATATGTATAAAATATAAACATACACTGTGTGCTTCGCATTGGATCAAGCTTAAATTGTGCAATTTTAAGTCATTAAACGGAAGTTGTTCTCCATCATGTAAAACCCTCTGAGTCCACCTTTGGTCTTAAATTGTGAGACCTATCTTCCCATTCGTCATCGCCTGCTTTGTATTCTGCCAGATAGAGGGATTTAGCTTGCTCCCTGCAATTAATATTGAAAGCCACACTAACCCATCTCGGGACTCTTGGATTAAGGCAATAAATCGTATGTTCCCTGCTGCAGGATCTAGTATTTGGCATAGCATTTCTAGATTGTTCCAAGCAAATGCATTTCACTTACATTAAACACTGAATTTTAAAGCAAGGCTAGTAATTTATTATTAGTAGAATTTTACACACGAATATTTCCGACTTTTTTTTTGGCAGTACATGTTTTGTGATTTCCTTTACTTCCAATTACAGAAATCGAATGCCTTTCTGTTAGCTTTGATCTAAATTATATTATTAAATTTAAATTTCTATGATTTGAAAGGAAATTATTTTACATTCTTCTTCAACTGGAAAATTCTGAATCATCTTAAAAGGGGTAAACCATCAGAAAATATTAATAATATGTTAAACAGGGTAAACAAATTATTGCCGCCTTACTGGCACACTCGTTAGCGACGCTGACTGCCTTGCCGAAGAGGACGATATATAGTAGCATGCCGAAAGGTGTGCATATATGGTATATAGCAGGTGTACTGTATTCTATTGAAATGCATTGTATTTATTCTTGGGTAAAGTTGCTATTGATAGGCCGGCTCCTTCGTTGACCCACCTCCATTGTTTTCTAGTTATTGACAGTTGGCGCTACCTGTAGACTGTTTAGTTATACTACATAAATCTTGAAAACCGCCGTCTTAACTGGGAGTTGATCCACGCTCAAATGGCGTTGCTTTACAAGAAGGTAAGACTTTTGTACTTTTTGTCTAATTTATCAATATAAAGAAAATACGGAAATCAATGAGACGTTTAATAGTGTTTTAGCCGTTACTGATAACACTTAAAACTGTGTCAAATAAGGATTATTTGTCTACATTAACAATGTTTTTTATTTTTTTAACCGAAATCATGGACGTGTTACACAGCGACTGCTAGTTGCATTCAACTAGTTAGCCTGCGTTGGTAGGAATGGGTTGTTGGCCCAGCCATGGAAACCACATCAAGTCTAATATTATTTACTATTAATATAACTTTGCCAAGTTGAAGACTAAAATGTCACTGTATCTGATTTAGTGAAAAGCTATCAAGAGTAATTAAATCTACAAGTATAATTAGATAATCATCTCATTTTCTTTGTCATAAAACTTGACCCCTTGACGTTCCGTTCTTCAAGCTATTGAGTAGTTATTTCATGAATGAAATGGAGAAATTTCCACGACAGAGACAGAGAGAAAGGAAATTAAAAGTTTTCACCCAGTTCCATATAGCAAAATTGTTTCGCAAAGCATATGGACAAGCAGCAACAATAAGGTAATGAATGGTTTTCTGTTACAACGACTAGTGAAACAAATGAGAACCAGCTCGTGCATCAACATTGTTGTCAAAAGTTAAAGTGTCTTTGGGTGAAATCTCTCCGATTCCGTCTAAAGTATCAGCTGGAAAAGGCTCAAAATAAAGCCCAAGAACAATACTGATAACAGGTAGCCCATGCAAGCACATCCTGGAATAGGCTGGAAAAAAAACCAAAAGGAAGAAGAGGCTATAGCTGTGAAAAGACGACTTCCAACTTCTGGATTGGAGAAGACAGTAAAGACTAACGTCCATTGTCTTCAGTAAATAGGCCTATCAATTCCCACGAGGATTCATGTTTCTGTGCTATCTATTGTGATGACTTCAAGGAAGACTATGTCTATCATGTAAAGTGTGGTTCATAAGAAGTGTGCTAGTGTCAGAAAGAGGATCAGAATGTATTATTGAGAAAAATGAAACTGAATTCATCAAGAACGAATATTTGATGCAGTAATTTGCGTCAGACTTATAGCCTAATATTATTAGTAGGCTTAATAATTATTTTATGTTATTTAAAAAGTCTTCAAGCTATGGTTGGTTTTTGTTCTTTTTATACTAGCCTAACCAAAAATAACCCTGAAATTCTCATTTTCATTAAATTGTTTCGAATAAACGAAATAAACAATGTTATTTCGTAGATTCTCACAATTAGGCCTATTGTATAAGGACTAAACTAAAATCCAGCTGATTCCTTGTGAATAATATGCAACTATAAATATGTTTCAATGTATTTCCAGTAGTCTGTGTTAATTTTTAACCAACATTTTTTATTTACGAACCATGCTCAAAATAGTTTTAAACATTTTATTGACTTGTAGTAAGTTGATATTGTATTAAAAAGAAAATAGCTACTGACCCATTCATAGAAACTCCCCTACTCAATGAAAGCGACCAGTTTCTTCCGTTCGGCCAGCGGCATCTATTTTGTTTCCCTAATATTTACTGAACATTCCACAATTATACATCTATTCCTAGATATGTGTAGTATGGAAAGTAATATTTTTATTAACGTGTACAAAACTGTAAAATTTCCAAATTCCAGAATTTTAAGGATCACTTTGTATTGTATGCATGTCATGCAGCGAACGACATAGCGTTTATCTATCAAAATTGCATAGGATTCAGTAACTAGAAACATCGAGGCACAAAAATTGATTGGTGTCATATTAAAACTCTGAAAGCTCAATTAAGTTAATTAAATTTGATAAGTAATTGAATGGAAAAACTATTTGATAATAACTGAATACAGCTTAATGGCGTCATTTTAAATAATATTGGCTTTACTATATCAAAAGTCAGTTCTTATTGTCAATTGCCATCAATCGATTGATAACCTCATTACCCTTTTACTTCGTTTTTAAATCAAGTTACAACTTCTAAAATGAACTAGTCGGTGCATCATATGGATATGTCTTAGTTTCTCTCTCTAGCTAAGCAACAAATGAGAAATGATTAAGAAAATTCGTCTGTCGATTCCACCCTCCTTGGCGGTGCAGATTGTCAGTTAGTAGAGTTTCCACCGAGCTGGCATTATTCCATTCAGTTTTCGTCTTGTGTCGGAAGCCTTTTTGGTGACTTTACGGGGTGCTCTCCTTCAAAATTGGAGGCGGAAGTGAGCAAAGTCGTATAATAAATCTGTATGGTACTCAAGGCTCTGGCCAACGGCAGGCGTAAACTTGACTCTTTGCCACAATGAACTTAGTAGGCTTGATCTGATTCTGACAAGCGAGATTAGTAACAACAACAACCAAAATAATTTTTTTTCTCTGGCAGAGTTCGAACTTTTGGGAGATGGATAAAATTGTTCAAAAACTTTTGTTTTTTAAATAAATTTGGAATTTTCTTTATAGAAGTATAAAGAATTTTGGTAGCAAGAAAACATAAGAATTTAACGCTGCCCTCGACGGGATCTGAACCACAAATCTTTCAGTTGCTAGATAGAAGTATTTCTACTTTTAAGACGAGAGCATGTACATGATAGTTGCAATAATTTATGTCCTCTTTAATTTAAAAGTCACTCGAAGGAATGCACAAAACTCTGCCGTTCAAATGAAAATGGTGGCACATAACCATCCACTATATTTTAGTTTGAGTACTAAGAATTTTTTATGCGTGAAATAAAAGAAATCAATTATATTTTCCCCAGGAGTCGAACTATGAATCTACAAAATGCTAGCTAGTACTGAGTGCATGTGCAAGGGAATGCAATAAATCTATTCAATCTCGCCTTGTCGTATTTAAGCAAGACGTTATCGACAGCTTCTGTAATACTACAAAAATATCTATCTTTAATAGAATGCAATAGTCCTTCCTCATTTGAAAGACTATATATTTCACTTAATTTCTGACAGTCGTATTCAGGTTCGAAGATTCAAAAAGAATTCCTAACTTGTTCTATTAAAATCTCATGAATGATATAAAATTCTTTGCCTCAGAGACTGTATAATGTTTGAGGGAGCCTTCTGCGATACCGAAGGGCCAGGGTTCGAATGCTGGAAAAGAAATGGCTTTATGTGTCTGCCCCTTCATAGCAGATAACGGTGGCCCACCTATTAGATGTTTTTACTAAAGCCACTTAAATGTTTTATATATAAACCAAAATAGATTTACAACCGTAGAACATATTAATTTTTTCTTTAACCATATGCCCAATAAGTGTTTAAAATATTTGCAAGATTAGACATCTTATAGAAACTTAATTGCAGAACCCATAATATAACATGATTCTGAAATTCGAATTCGTTTTGAAATAAGCACGCAATTAATACTTTTGTGAAAATAAATGATTTTATCTGTTACAATTAGGATCTGTACAAATAAAAAATCTTCGCATTTTTGCTTGAAATGACTTCTATCAGAATCATATTATATTGTCATCTTTACATACGCCTGAAATATAAGATAGGCTGTTACGAACTCATAAAATAATTCTTTCTAAAAATAAAGATTTAGCCCTGTAAAACTGGTCGTTTTTGAAGAATAAATTCCTCAAATTAAGACAGCTCCGAGAAGGTAAAATCTAAGAAAAACTCCCGGGAGCTGTTATGCAAAAAACAATGCCTCCGAAATCTTTAATGCTCGTAATAAGGTAGGAAAAGTACGCAAGAAAGAAAATTCCAACGTCGAAATTAGTCCTTTAATCGACCTTAAACTTTGCTGTAATGGGTAGACAATGAACATTTTTTTAAAGAATTGCATACCCTGGGTAAAATATTATCTCATTAAAATACGAAGCTTTTGTTTCAGAATAGTTAGCTACCAAACAGATAGCTTTTCTAAAAAATGCTAGCAATTTAAAAAAAAAAATATATGTTTCCCGCATTAAGTCACTGATAAATCCAGGCACAATTCTGTCAATAATATTTAAATTATTGAGACTGTTAGATTATTGTAAACATTTACTTCCGAAATATTTAAAAATAGTGACGATACCGATAGAAAAAAGTTTATTACGAACTAAACGAACTGTAGTAAAAGAGATCATTAAATTTTATTCAATCATTTCACAATTTTCGTATTTATTCATACATTTAAATACAATAAAATTTGCCAGAACTTCTGCGACTTAATTTATTCAATGCAAGTTAGTATAAAATTATTTAATATAATTTTAAATGCCGTGAAAATTTTACCGATAATATTTCTAGTCTAATACGTTGAAGATCAGAAAAGTAAATTATTTGTTATTTAGTAATTACCTATTTGTAGAATAGTGGATTGGTAAGTTAGGAAACATTTTAAAGTAGTAGGCAAACATATTAATAATATTTTTCTTTTCTTTTGCATGTATAGCTTTATTTTATTCATCCAAACTAAACGAAATGAAATTATTTTGAATAATTCATAGAAACTATTACACATAGCCATAAGTATTTTCTTCAGAGTCGTTTTACCTGAAGGAAAAAATAGTCTGTATCTAAATCCCGTTTGCTCATTAAGCTATTTTACCTGCTGCATTATCCGAAGGTCTTTGAGAGAATCCAAGTATATATGAATACCACACCTGAAATAATTTGACAACTAAGGGAAGAAAAAACACACATGGCATAATTCAGTGCACGCATTACAAAAGTAGGGTCTCTCTCTTTCTCTCTCTGTATATATGTAAGATATAACAAAATAGGATACTTCCTAAGAAGAATAATTGACTGCTAAGATAACAAGAATAACTGGCGATCTCAAAATTAACATTCTAGATTTAGTGCTCTCCCCCTAAATTCATCTGTTCTCCCAAATTCGAGATCTTTCTATGTTACATAACGCTGCTTGAAAAGGGCAGCTAAAACTAAAATTAACCTATCACAGATAGCTGCACTTATACATCAGACTGAGTATGAATACTCTTGGCACAATAACTACGTCATTCTTTCCATCCCTAACTGCTGCTCTGCCAATAAATACCTCGTTGCTTCGCTTCTCAAATGCCTACGTCATTTCTTTTAAAAAAGCAATGTGCATAGAAATTTATCATATTTAATTATGATTGAATACGTGTCTGTCAAACTAATTGGATATGTGTGAAAATAAAGATGGTGATTTATAGAAAACCAATTTCGTCATCTTCGTCTCTACGCTTTCAACCCCGGCCATCACGACTGCAAGCTGATTCCTCCTACGCAGGAAATTTGGACATATATATTAATATATATTATTTGATATATATGTGTGTGTGATAAAGCAAACATTCATTACAATAAAACAAATCTAGAAGTGCTGACGTTATAGAAAAATGATTGCACAGATACGTAGAAATATTTATGCCGCATATATGTAGAATGTTGTTTCCGTAACGAACAGCAAGAATTTTGATTGCGTGCAATGCTGAAATGTTGATCCATAATGAATAGGGAACTGACAACCGAGGCAAATTAAATTTTCATTTTTATTTCAGTAAACACGGTGCGGCCACAAACAACTTGGCACACTGCCTATGCCTACTTCAAAATGTTTATATTTTTGGCAGATTTGCAATACGAAGAGAGCAACAGGTAGGCCGAAGTGCACAAAGCAAGTGTGTTGTGTTCAGGATAAAATCTTAATATTCAGACTGAGTTAATTTTGGTTCTCAATGCATTTTGATTGGATAGTTAGCACTATATTTTTTTATTTTAGTTCCATTTACATGTAAGAGTCATATGACATGGATTAGTCTTGAAATGTCTCAATGCTGAAAGATATTGGTATTTTTAGAATTAAGAGAATAAATTTATTTACATAATAAGAGGCTGTTGTTAATTTAAATTTCAATTTATCTTTTATATATTTTTTTAGCTTACGAATATATAAATCATCTCATGGCAAATAGATATTTACCAGATCCCTGCTTATGAGCGCAAGGCTCTGAGATCACTTGATTTCATCAGATAAATGTATTTATTTCTAAAAAATGGAAAGTGTGAGAAAATGATTAAAAGAAATGCGTTTTAGGTACCCTACGATTCTTTTAAATTTAGAGTTAGCAAATTTCGTTTAAATGAGATTAAATAGATTTCAGTATAACTAAGAATCGCACCCAATTACTCAGCCCCAGACCTATCTGCCAAATTTCTTCTTCATTTCATGCTGTTGATGATTTTACTACTGTATCCAATTCATTGTCAAAAATTCTATTGACATTCAATCTACATTCGTTATATTTTCTGTGGATGTTAAGAGCTTAATTTAAATGAACGTTATTTTTAGAAGAACCTTCCTACATTAAAGAAGCGTTATATTTTATTTACTTACTTCAACATTTCATCTCAGGGGAAATTGATACATATTTATACATTTATTTTCTAGGAAATTTGTTTTCTTAGCATGAGTTGTGTGTAATAAATTTCAATTAAGTGAAAGTCGGTTTTCATTCCATTTCCTACTGGGCCCACTAGCGGCCTAACGCTAAACACTGGTAGTTCGGTCTGAAGTTCAAATCCCGTGAACCAGATGGCTTGCATGGGCGTTTTCGTGTTTTTTCTCATGTGTTACTTGTATACGAGCCAGTTTTGCTTAGAAAGTCATGCACGAAGGATTCCCCCCCCCAGGAAGAGAGTACTTGAGGCTTTGACGTAATCACATAAGCCAGTGCTTCTGAATGTAAGCACATGTTGACAAGCCCTTAGGATCTCAGCAATGATATCATTTCTGAGGACCTGAGCCGTGATTTGTCATTGCTGTGCGTCATTGATTCGAGGTAAATTATGGCAAATCGCAAAAAGTGTAGGTATCTTAGTACAGGTGTTTTTAAAAAAAAAGAGGCTAGCAAATAGAAATCGATGTTCATATTTATGTACAACAGCTTAAAATCCACAAAGACGTCAGACAACAGGACGCTTAGAATAGAATTTTTGATTTAAAAGTAGGTAACTAACACCGCTTGAATGAAATGAATTATTTCATTTACAGCAAGCAGTATTTTTCATTCAACGTTATAATTTGTGATAACAACAGTAATAAATAAGTTTTGAGTGAGTATATGTGAGCATATGAGTGTTAAAGTGTTAAATGAGTATATGTATATATAGATAGATTATACAAAATAAATTAAAAACATAATACATCGAAAATTCCTCCCATATTCAATTCGGAATATGCATATGCAAAAATAAAACAGGAAAAAAATATACCAAAAAAAAAAAAAGGAAGAAAGAAAGAAAAGGAAAACAATACTCAGAAACACAGTGGGAAACTGGAATAAAAAGGAGCCAAAATATGCCAAAACAAAAATGAAATAAGAAATTTACATCATTTGCTGCATTGCCATCAGGTTGGGGCAAAGAAAGAAAAAAAAATCAGCCTATGTTTAAACCGACAAAGCCACAATTTAAAGATGAAAGATTAAAGTAATCTTGGAAAAACAATCAAAGTAATCTAAGTATTCTGCATTTTCATCAGTCCAACTCCTACAGGTCAAAATAAGCAGTGTAAACAAATGCAAAATATAATATCAAGAACATAAATAAATTTAAAATAATTATTTTTTAGAGACGATCGAGTCTAGGAAAATAAATCTGCAAATACAAGCAATCAATCATATGCGAAAACATGCTTCAAATTTAAAAACCAACAGGGCGGGTGAAACACTTCTTAAAAATTATATCATCAAAATCATAAACAAGCAAAAAAGTTAAAAATCTAAATATAATAAAAACATTATAATAATTTTAAATATAAGCGGAGAGTGTCCAAGAAATATGCAGGACAAAATCGATCAAATGAAAAAAAAGAAACGGAGATTTGATCCACAAAACATAAAAATAAAAATATCTCATGTGGACACCATATGCATTATTTGTGCGACATATTAAATCATACACGTTTTTTTCTGCTGCATTTCATTTAAACTAATTTCCTCGAATTTCATTAGAGCTATATTTCACTTTCAATGTATTCAATTCTTACTTCGCGGCAAGGCAAAAAATACAAAAACATTCAAAACATCTTCATTAAAAATTGTGCAACACAAAAAAAAACATAAAACACCAAATACAGTTAAAACAACTAAAAAATTGCAACCAAAATTAGCGTTATTACGCAAAAACAAGCAATCGGCCATCGTGCAAGAAGACAGGTTCTTCGGTGCCCAAAACTTAAAGTTTACTTTTGATCCCACTCTGAAAAAGGGTCGCTGAAGTTAGTGAAGGAATTAACTTAATTCAAAATTTTATTAAGAATACCGAATGCAGACAAATGGCGGCTTCATTAAGCTTAGTAGTACTAAAACAGCTTTTAAAGTTTTGTTAATTCTGTTAACTACTGCATGCAAATTAACTAAAGACATAAAAACCTTAAATACACTTTCAGTGGGGCTGATTGCAACCAAAAAGGGGGTACACGACTACATGTTATTAGTAGTCCTATAAACAAAATTTCAACGTTACAAAGGCTACTTGTTTTCGAGTTATGCGAAAAACGTATGTATGTACAGACGTCACAAAAAAAACCTCTTCTGAATCCATTTGAAATCTATTTTACAGTCCGTTTTTGGAAAAGGAGCCTGTTATTATATTCACATAACGCAAAAACATCGATCAGGTGGTTCAGAGTGCTCAAAATGGATATTTTTATTGAAATATGGCACTCGAAATGTTTCGTACAAAGAGGTTAAAATGTAAAATGAGCAATACGGTTTTAAAATCTGTTACATTAGAGCAACAAATATTTTGAAATGAAAAATTTATTATGCGACAAAAGTTAAAAAAAATATATTCGACCTCTTCAGTAGAAGTACTGAATTTAGAATTTAAAACTAAGAATTAGATGATTAATGGTTTTAAATATAATTGGAAAAACATCCATTCTAGTATTAAATATGGTGTAGCAAAAAAGCAATGCGAAAGAAAAAAACGTCGAATTACCTGGACTTATAAAACCAGATGCCAATGTAAACCAATTTATATATGTAATGAAAACAAGAAAAAGACAGAGCAGCGTCGCTACATAGTAGCTAGATAGGATAGAACGTAGATGAGTTCGTAATGTCTAAGAAACTTGGCAGTCGAGGCGGTTTTAATTCTATTTTTATTTTTCAGTTGACGCTTGTGGCCACAGTCACTTGGCATTGTACTCGTGCCTATTCAAGGACATTTTTGATATTTGACATTTGATATGGACATTTGACATTTGCATTTTTGATATTGTTGAGAGAAGCTGAAGTGCGTAGTTATCCAGTATGGAAGCAGACGAAGAGAAAGGTTTGGTTGAGTTAAAGATATCAGTTTCCAATTATTCATCAGCGGAAAATGGAATGATCTAGAAATGACGCAATCCACAGAATATATTACGACTTTTAGAACAGAGAGGGAGAATTAAAGAATTACCGTTATTTTAAGTTATAATATGTAAGATACAAAAAAATACGATAGCTGCTTTAGAAACTTAATTGGCGATCTCAAAATTTGGTGATCTCCCCCTTAATTCCCCTGTTCTCCCAATTTCGAGATTTGTCTACGTTACGTAACGCTGCTTGAAAAGTGCAAACCAAATAATACTAACCAATCATAGCATGTCTCTAGAATCGCACCTACACTAGTATAAATACTCTGGCGAGCTAATTACGTCAACCTTCTTCTGCTAACATCTAACTTGATAATAACTCTTCACTTTGCTTCCCCGTCTAAAAGGATGTCGCCCCCGTTAATCTGTGCATATGAGAAATTATTGTAATTGTTTATGATAAAAAATTATACTATCTACGAAGAATACTTACCTGGCACTGGGGCATGCCTTGATCAGCACTATCTACGAAGAATGAATCTAATGTGCCTAGAAATAAATATGGTAATTAGCTGAACTCAGGTTGATTTCCTCTTCTAATGCTGTCCCGAAATCATTGTATATATATATATATATATGCAAGAGATAATGCGCTTTTCCCTTGACAAGTCCGCAACAAGCTCGACGTAGGTTAAATTGCCATTTAATGCCATTCTTTGTAATTTTTCTGGTGTTTTATTTTAATTTTGATTGTGCTTTTTACGTGTTAAAAATTTTTTAAATGTTGAATTTCTTGAATACCAACATTTAGCTTTTAGATTTTTTGCGTTATTTTCCTTTTAAGTAATTAATTTTGTTAAAGTGTTTTTTAAACCCTTGAACGTAGATATCAAATTTACTTTTAGGCGATTGCCTTTAGAATTTTTCTCCTTTTGCTTGGAACTTGAATGTCTAATTTACTTTTAGGCAATTGCTTTTAGAATTTTACTCCTTTTGCTTGCCTTTAATTTTGCAGCTCAATGCGCAAAATTCTTGACCGAAAGGTCTCTTAGTTCTTATACTACTTCCTATAAAAATTATATATATATACATATATGTAGGTTGATTTCTTCTTCTATGCTGTCCCGATATCATTGTATATATATATATATATATAATAAAATTCCATAGTCAAGAATACACTTAAAAACCTAACTTAAATTTCGTCTTTTCTTTTTGTTTTTTCCCAGTCACAATTCTAAATGCATGTTGTTTTCATTTTAATGGCGACGATCTCTAAATCCTAAGCCCCGTAGTCAAGTTGATTTTCCCGCCTTTTTCTACACGTACAGTTATTGAAAGTTCTGGAAATATTCAAAGCGAACTGGATTGGCTGACGTCATTTCTTGGAAGCTCCGCCTTTCCAGAGATTATAAAAGGACTCGCAAAGGAATATCGAGGGGTCTTTTCATTAATGTAACGATGGAGTAAACTTCAATACAAAAAGTTATTAGTTGTTGTTTTTATTTACTCCGGGGATCTGATTTTTGTAATTGCTGTTTTTCATGGAGATTAGTAAATGAATCCTGTTTTTTCTTTAAACTTATCGTCTGATACTTTGAGTTACGACTACATTTGGTACATCGCATACATATGCAATGATTTTCGAGATATATATACACAATGATGATACTCTCTCTCTCTCTATATATGGTTTAGGTTACTGCGTGGTTATATATGGTTTATATATATGGTTAATATTATGTTACACGCGCGATTATCTCATATATGTATGTATCACATATGTATATATATATATATATATACACAATGATTTCGGGACAGCATAGAAAAGGAAATCAACCTGAGTTCAGCTAATTACCATATTTATTTCTAGGCACATTAGATTCATTCTTCGTAGACAGTATACTTTTTTATCATAAACAATTACAATAATTCCTCATATGCACAGATTAACGGGGGCGGCATAATTTTAGACGGGAAGCAAAGCGAAGAGAAATTATCAAGTTAGACGCTAGCAGAAGAAGGATGACGTAATTAGCTCGCCAGAGTATTTATACCAGAGTAGATGCGACTCTAGAGACAAGCTATGATTGGTTAGTATTTGCGCGTGTATGTGTGATATAATACTGTAATTACTTTAATCATTGTATAAAGTGCAAAAATCGTTCATTCTGGCATTTCTTTCTTGCTTTTACTAACAAAATGGCCTATTTCAAACTTCTGAGTCTGCTTAGCAACTCTTAAGTAGTAAAGATTTCTAATGTTTCATTTTAGTCTTATGAGAATATATTTTTGTACATTTGTTCTTCATTGCTTAATTGTTTTAACAAAGTTTGCATTGTTTTAATATGATCAAGGAGGAAAGTGTCGGAGAGCAGTTTTCTCAAATAATGAAATAAAATTCATTCTTACAATAATTACATATTCCGATTTCTTAGTGAACAGCTCTTTTATTCTTCAGAAAAAGACGAAACACTTCTCTTGTATTAATTATTGTTAACTGATGGGAAATTAGCTTATTCCTCTTGAAGGGTCAAGTAATTTCCGGTCAATAAGATAATTACATTACTTGCTAGTTGCACTTTCTCTTTAAATTACTCCATTTTAATAATTCAGTTTTAAATATGATAATGAGTGAATTCATTTGAATAGAATTCTAAGTATTTTATTTTCAAAGGGGATAATATATTCAGTAATCTACTAGAAAGTGAAATTACTAATAATTACCTTGTTTACATATATGCGACATAATTATGCATATAATATTGTGATAATTTGTTTAATATCAATATTGTGTTAATTTGTGATTGTTTGTTCGTTTCATCATAGTCCCGTTTTAAAAAATTGTATATTTTAATTTTTTCCCAAACCTGTAATAAATACTTTTAATGAGATTTCGGTTTAAATGTTAAAATTAATTTAAACTGTTAGACCGAGAATATTTCTTTATTTATTTGACAGTAGGAAAAAGTGATTTAATTAAATCCCTGAATATAAGCATTGTTAAAGCTCGAATTTATATTTCTTTGGTATTTACTTCGATGTGAATGAAGAATTTATTTTATTAAAATTAAAGTATCTCCTCTGTTTTGCAGAGGTAAATTATTATTTCAAAACTACCGTGCAGACTCAAATATTGCGATATAAATCTCATGAAATGAAAGTTAATAAATTAAATGCAATAGAAAATTTCATAACCCAAGCTTAAGTAACTCCATTACGTGCGAGTAATTTATGTCGCTAAAAGGATTACTTTAAGCAACGCATTTAATAACAGTTTTTCTTTAAGCAGCGTTGTTATATCTGTACTGCTTTCTGTACACTTTTTTAAACAAAGGTGTTCGAAGGCTGTTAAACAAGGTAATATTCTTAAAACTATCTTTCATGCGTAAACTGTGCTTTCGTATTTCATTCTGAGATGAAGTTCTTTTTTCTGAATTGCTTTTCGAGTCTGAATTATGTGCGTTAAATTCAAACAAAAAGACTATTTTTTTCCATTCGTATTTGGAGTTTATGCTCATTGTAAGCATATGTTGAGAATCACTCAAATCTTAAGCAAAAATATATCTTTCTCTCGAATTCGTAATTCTTGCAGAGCGCAAATGAATACTTATCACCTTTTGGAGCCTCATTGATATTCGAAACGTCGTCTGACAAACATAACTGGCAGACTTAAATCAAAATCTATGAGCGGGGACCTTTTCACCCTATTCTGCTACAATCAAAATATGCTCTTTTAACTGAACCAAAAAAGTAACATTTTGACAAAACGACTTTTCCGAGTAGTTTCATTCATTCGAAACCCTGATACATACCCATAAGCAGACAGAAGTGCACAAACACACACATCCTGGTATTCATGAGGCAAGCGTAAAAGTTAAAGCAGTGCGTCCTAAGCTATCGGAGCAAAACACATGTTTACTGAAAAGGCAAGTGCGGCCAAAGTTGAATCCATGAATAATGCATGTAATGAGATGCGAGGCTGTCACGGAATATCGCGCTTGGATTACTTCACAATAATGCGAGTGCTACGTTGTAAATGCTCTTGGACGGGCTTTGCGATATTCTACAAAGTTGAGGAGGTGACCGTCTTCGCTGAAGAGACGAGAGTTGTGATCCCATCTTAGAAGTTGACAATGCGTGTTTGAAATGAGGGTAGTGCGACTTTTACACTTGAGAAGAATTAATGTCTAATGTTGGAGGAGAATAAATATGAATATTAAAACAGAGGAGTTATAACTAGAGTAATTTCAATAGAAGGAAACTACTTAAATAATGCTTGTTTTAATGTTTCTGGAAAAGCGCTATTATCCAAAATCGCATATATGATTGTTATATGAGTTTTCCCAATACCGAAACCATATATCTGGTAATAATATGCGTTTCTACAAATTTTGGGATGTCATTAAATAACGCATAAAAACTGCAGATTATTTTAAAGCAGTTTGTTAGGTATGTGTTTTCTCAATTATTTCATATTAAATCCCTTAAGATTTAAATATTTTTTCTTACACTTTTGATGAACCAAGATTCATTAAATTTCAAATACATTTTAAATGCGACAAGGAAAATAAAATAAAAATTAGATTTTTAATAAATCGGACCCAAAATAATCCACATACAGCAGGGTCAGAAGTCAGTTTCGAAATTTAATAAACTACTGTTTTCATTACGATCTGTTAAATCTTTGCCTTGAACGTTTGACTGGCACAGAAATGCAATATATAAATAGCATTTTTATGTAATAAATAACAGTAATGTAATATAAATGCCAAAATTTTGGTGCTAAGCTATACTAATGTATGATGTTTCCTAATTTGTGAATTGAATATTAAATTGTATGTTGTTCAGTCTCTCTTCGGTTTCGGTCATGATAATATGCTCAAAGTAGGAGCTTATGAAAATATCAGGGATTTGCGGATTAGTGTAAATACTGTGATTTGTTGACTGATGTTAAAGTTGATTGTTTAAGGCTAATATTGACAATGATTCAGGGGTCTCCTTAAGGAATATCCATCTGCGCCTGGCAGTTACGTCAACTACATGAGGGTCTAAGTGTTATTCCTTGTCCTCCGAGATATTCGGAAGGTAGGTGATGTCAAATTTCGCTCACCCACATTATATTTCTACACATCCAAGATGACAGGACATGTCATTTTCAACAATCGGAATTAGTTAGGAACAAGAAGTCGCATTTAAAAATATCAGTGAATCTATGATTACTGAACCATTAGGATGGAAAAATTAAGTGGGTCTGATGGAAAACAATCATTGATGGAACAACAGATAACCCATTATGATTATGATATTTATTCTGATGGCTGGTCTCAGGGGCGCTTGAGCTTTTCGGTAGTCCTTTTAAGGAATTTATGTCAACTGAACTTCAGCCTTCTTACAACATCTGAAGGGAAACTATGAGCAGTCAACAGTTATTATCAATATCGGCAATTCCGTGTTAAAGCAAATTCTAAAGTTCTGTTTAGAGATGTGATGAAAATGAAATTGAAAGATGCGAAGGGCAAATGACGACGCAAAAAGAACCAATTTTTAAAAGTTTGAGAACATATTTATAAGACCTATGCAGCTGAAAGAAAATTTAAGTTTCTGTTGTCCATTGCATGTAAAAGAGTTAGAGAAGATACCTCGATAAAAAAAAGTGTTTTTAATGAAGATGCCAATGAGATATTCTACAGGGTTTTTGATTTAGCAGTTAAAATACCACCATCTCAGAATACCAAGTCATTTTATCATAGAACAGGGAAGCAAATTAAGGATGGACCCAGATGACAAAGACATAGGGATTTCATCTTTAGATCTCGAAAAGGAAGACAGATTTTGAAAGGAAGAAGACAAATGAACACATGAACGTAACATTCAATAGTATCGCTAAGCAGTCATTTCAATTGTATAAATATTCAAAATAAAAGGTTGGAATTCGAACCACATTAGAAGGCGTTTTAAGCATTTAGTGCGAAATAACATGCTTTCCTAGCACACCAGTCAAAGAAAATAATTACTTTTTTACACGAGCATTTCGATGTCGAGACCGAGATACTGGTATATTAAATTTGAATCGGGAATATGAAGAATACAGATTAATTTTCAAACTTAAACATTAGCGCATCTTCCTCAGTTATTCGACTCACCAACAGCTGAGTGGTAAAACTGCGAAACACTGATAGTTCGGATCAAATCCCCGAAAACAGGCTGACTGCATGGAAGGCTTTGCCGTTTTTCTCATATACAGGTGGAATGCAAGATTTATAAAGCTTACCATGAAGTCATTCTTTCCGTAAAATATAAGAAAAAATAAGACCTCAACAACTCGGCGGAAAATATTGATTAATAATAGAAGATAACACGAGGAAGCTAAATTAGGAGAAATCGTTGGTATTTTGTTTAATCAATTTGTGGGGTTTTGCTTATTTAATTCGGTGTTCAATCCTTAAACCCCACAAACACTAATAAGTGAATAATCGCTTAAGCGTATGAATAGAGACGTAAGACTTACAAAGGGTTAACTACCCTTTATTTCTTAGAATAAATATGATACAATCAACTCCTAACTCGAAGTGTACAGCAAAGCCTCCACTTGGGCTTGAACTTAAATGAATATAAAATTAAACTCAACTAAGCTTAACTAAAGCTTACTGAAAGATATAGCCGAAGCTATCAAGATTCTAAGTAGTTGGCCCCTAAATCTTAATTAAATCGGCGAAGCCAAACAAGGGCCTAGAGTATGGCCGAGCATAGCGATAGCTTAGAGAGACGTAGGCAAAAGGCAAACGCGCGCTAGTCAGAAGCTCAAGCTGTCTCTCTCGAAGTCGGTGAAACATCGACTTAAATACTACTCTTTACTCACCTGCATTAACTGCGATTCTGAAATTACAATCTCGTAGGAAATTGTAAGCTGAAATTAGAAAAATAGGAAAAATGCATAAACTTAAAATAACTGTTAAAAATTAGGAAAAACCTTACAAATTTTATATAATAAAAATTTTCCCGTGAAATTGTTATAAGAAAAATCAATATTTGTAGTAAAATATAATATAGAAAGAGGGAATCGCAAGCTCAAGAAGCTTGTGCAAAGAACTCATCTGAATTTTAAGGTACTCATTAAAACACTCAAGGAAGCTTCAAATACCAACCACTATAAAACTGATTGTGCAGATTTTAATTTTTCTGGAAAAAGTGGGAAAATGAAGATATTCAGATGGATAACAAGATCGAAAGTATCTAGACGAACTTAGAAACAATAGACTATATAAAAAGTGAATTTCTGAAATTTGAATGGAAATTGCATTGATTCATATTTATGGATATAGCTGAAATTTAAATTTGTTTCTGAAATTTAAAATAAAAATCCATTTGCTACTAAAAGGTTTGGTTATTTGTAGTGAAACATATGAATGGGTTATATATATCCCATAAACTTAAATAAACTTTGCCAGTGTTCGTATCATCTTAAAGCTTCTGTATTAAGCCTTTCATTTGGCTATAAAGAAAATTCATTGTATTTAAAAGAATGTGAACGCATTTCCAAGATTTAAAAATCAGTGCGAAGTTTTCTTCGGATGTAACGAATTATTTCTAATTTTTTTTTACTTGTACGAAATAAAGGAAGTATTTTAATAGCAAAAAATTTCGGGTATCATATTTAAACGAAAATGATTTTTTTCGTGACGTCTGTACGTACGTTACGTATGAATGTATCTCGCATAACTGAAAAACGAGAAGACTTGAAACGTTGACAATTCATACATAGGAGTGCTGTAACATGTTGTTGTGCATCTCCCTTTTTGGTTGCCATCGGCCGCACCAAATGTATATATTTTGGCCCTCTTTTACCTCGCTCGGTGAGCTCAGTTTTTTTATTCTTATATGTTGGTAATGTGCACTTTTTGCTTTAAAAGTGATTGAATTTTATTATTCTTATGTTCCGCTTAAGGGTTTTGTGCCTTTAGTTAATTTGCATGCAATAGTTGTGGAACTATCAAGCGTTTAAAAGTTGTTTAAGTGCTAGTAAGCCTAACGAAGCCGCCATTTGTTTACATTTGAAACTCTTATTAAAATAGGGAATTACGTCAGTGTGTGCGCCAGTTTCAGTGTCTTTTTTGCCGAGGGGGACAAAAAGTAAATTTTCAGTTTTTTGCACCGATGAAGCAGTCTTCCTGCCCTCTGGCCAAATTTCTTGTGTTTGTGTAGAAACTCTAATTTTATTTGAAAAATTGTTTTTAAATGTCTTTAAATGCATTTTATGTTCTATGTTTTTCTCTACTTTACAGTTATGTCGCGAAGCGAGAACTGAATTAATTGAATCAGAAATATATCTCTAATCAAATTCGAGGAAATGAGTTTAAATGAAATGCATCAAAAATGTGTACAATTTAAAAGGCCGTACAAGGAAATCATATGAAGCACACATCATATTTTTTATTAAGATGAAATTTAGAGGATTTTTGTTTTGCATACAATATGCAGTTGCTTCAGAGTAGGGAAGACATTTTGTTTATTTAAGAAATTTGTAACAAATGCTTGAATAAGATCTATGACCCGACTCGAAATTAGCTTTGATTATTATAAATTTTCGAATTTCTTCTCAGTAAATAATATTTATTTTGTATCATATTTTACATTTTCTGAGGAAGATTTGTAAAATATTGAAATGTATCGTATTTAGAATTTCCAGCGTGATTAAAATCTTTGTGTAACTGAGGAAAGCATACTCAGGTTTTTCATTCATAGTGCAGTAATTATTTATCATATGACGCAACATTCTGATTGAAGCATTTGCAAACATTTAAAAGTATATTTCCTCAGTAAATACTTATGAATACAGTATAGCAAATCAAACACTGAAATGTTTGTGCAAGGTATAACTTAAGGTCTCCAGAATTGATTTGGCATGACAATGACACGAAATCCGAATTCACCATCATAATGCAAACTGAATAAAAGAAATTTGTAAGGTGCAATTTTCTACTAAATTCCGCATAACACAGAGAATCATATAGAGCTTACATTGCCAACAAATATTTGCCTCCCGTCTTCAAACATAATCCGATCCTGTATCCGTATTCTATTATCTACGGCGCCACGGCAGATCATTTTTCACAGTTCCCATCGCAAATATTTCAGAAGTAAATATTCTATTGAAGCCGAAGTCTCTGCTTCAAGACTTTTTCGAATATTTCTTTTCCATAATCGAATTTCGAATATGTAAGACGAAAGTCACTTCAAAGTCAATTTTTTCCCCTTTTCCTTCTCGAGCTTTCATGGAAAATAGGAGCCTCGGCCGACGCAAAGAATAAGGAACGAAACAGAAAAATACTACGAAACATGAAACTGCCTCCGCCATTTTTTAAGAATAGTTGAAGATTTTAAGAGCAATAAGCACGCTGTCTGAATAAAGAAATGTGTCAATGCACTCATTTTAGGGGGATGATAGCGACGCGATGTTAGCCCTTCATGCGCATATTCTGTCGCCAAGGGTGCCTCCTTTTATCTTTGCAACTGCGTATGTATTTTTATCGCCTTTGCTAAACCTAAACTTGTGAATATATTATAAAATTCCAAAGGTAACTTCTTGTGAATGGTAAGCATGCTTTGTAAAACCGTAAAAGATCTCTGTTCATCACTTGCATGTTTTCTGCTTGCAATGTGTAGGAAAGTAAAATGAAAATACTAAGGCTGTTCGCACATCTTTTAGACGAATTTCATTGTATTTACAGAAATATTTTACCTATAATTCTTGTGTTTTAGATGTTCCATTTCATAACTCTTATTCTTCGCTGTCTTTCTACACAGTAATTTCCGAGACACTAAGGCGTTTTTTAGTATCGTAAGAGGTATTTTATTTCACTTCTCTTGAACAACTTTCCAAAGTCCGAGGAAGATTGTAGGTCGAAGTTTCGAGAACCCGCTTTTTAAAAGTCCGAAAGCGCAGCAGTCCGTGGATGATACATCAGAAGATTTAGTAGGGATATGAGTGAACAGTATAGCCTTGATGCACATTTGTTGTTCCATTTCTTCAAGGAAATTAGTAATGGATTTAGGCGTGCAGTTGCTTGCTTTGTCTTGATGCAGTTGTGCTAAGGGTGTACTAGCACTGTGGGTAAAGAGAAGGTATTTCATATTTGAAAGTTGGTTATAAAATATATTCCTGATAATATGTGAAGTTGAACTTAACAGTATTTTGCATTCTCTATAATTTTTATACGTAGTTAATATCAGCAACCAGCAACAAGAGCGTTAGCAAATATTTTTAATAACGTAGTCCTCCACCCAAGTATGGAAAACTCCGAATTTGGAATTTCAAATTTGTTTCATTGTTTTCTTCATATTTTGTAAAACCTTAACGAATTTTTGATTAAAAAATTCGAGGATTTTAAAGCAAGCAGTGGCAACATTGTACGAAAAAAAAGTTTTCATCTCCAGCATGCGAAACTGTCTATCGGGAATTCTGATGAACTGATCTCTTTAAATATTTTTAGCCTAAAGGGGCATTAGTCCAAATTCTCTCGAAACGTGTGTGTGTGTAATTGAAATAAAAAAAGTAAATAAAATAAAAAAACGCCCGTATGGATGTAATATAAAATCTGAAAGCCTTCAGATTTTTCAGATTTGAAAACAAATCTAGAACTTTTTTTTCTCTTTAACTCATTTGCAGGTTTTAGAAAAAATGAAATAAGTCATACAGAACAGCGCTTACTGCAGAGAGACTGTTATTCAAGGAAGAAAAATTATGTTAAAATAAGTTATTAGCTTATTCTGCATCAAATTTAATAATTCAGTTTTCGCGCATAATTAACCAGAGAAACCTGAACACCCCGTGAAGATCTGAGACGAACATACTGAGATTAAATCTAACTTTTATGTAACTGAATTTATTTACTAGATGCGAAGTGGATTACAACTCTCATTTTGTTTTTTCCTAAGATTGGAGCATTCGAATCCTCAGAAGTCGGGAACCTTCATAAAGATTTTAAATTCCAAATTTCGAAACATGGAGCTTTCCTTGTTATTAGAGTCTTTCTAACTTGAGAAATCATTGAAAATTTTAGCTCAAAACCTTGGATTAACTATTTTTTTTATTAAAAAAGAACTTTCGAGTGAAAGATCAGTGGTATCATTCATGACGGCCCGGAGTGCTACACTATTTCAATACACATCCAGAGAAATCTGTCAAAATTTAGAAGTAATCAGTACACAGGACATTACTGAAAATTCTCGGAATTATTTCTCCGGTGGTGCCGATAGTTCCAGACCTGTAAAACCTATTACTAATAAAGCTAGCGATTCATGCAGAGGTATACAGGATGAACGCTGCTTCAGGCACATATTCGAACAATCTATAGTTAAAATCCCCCCATAGGTGTTTGACTTTGAGGTGTTTTTAAGTACAGAGTTATTCAAAACTAATGGTACAGAAAAAATGTTTACATGCTACTATTATAATGAACTTATTTCAAAAATACAGATGTAACAGGAACGATTAACTCTCCGAAATTCTATGGACATGAACAAGTGTTCGATGAGAACGCCGTTAGTGAAAGAGAAGACGTTTACTTGGTAGTTTAATTCCTGAGTTCTTGCCACACTGGTGTACAGATCGACCCTTTTCTAACTGTTAACCGGCTGGATTCGTAAAGGTTGTCAAGTGTCTTACCATCTTGTCTTAAATTTCGAAATAAAATAACTCTGAGTAAAATAAAAAAAGTAACTCAAAGTAAAATAAAGTTTAAGATAAATCTTTCCTTAAATTTAACCATCAGCCTGATGGTTGCACAACTTGTGTGCAGAAAATAAATCTGAATGGGGTTTGAAATGTAGGCTATATAATGATAATTGTTATGTAGCGATTTTTAGTTAGTTTAGAATTATGGATTAATATGTAGTTAATTGCAGTTTATTTGTTAATTAATTATTGAGTGAGTGAATTATATGCATTAATTTATGCTTATTCTAAATTTTTCTTCACGAGATGTATTGCTTACGTTATTGAATCAATTATTTTTATGCGAGTTAAACAGAGTTCTCATTCTTGCGTTACGCGTTCGATAGTAATAGCTTTCGGGAAAAGGAGACAATGGGAAATCGGTTGCTTTCGGCGTAATATTTGAAATTTAAAAATACTTCCTTTTTATTCACATGTATGAAATTTATACCTTTTAGAGAGAAAAAATTTAGCTTTCTTATGAATCTACTGTCATGACTGTACGTCGCCCCGTTGGAGAATTAT
>KK116583.1:0-32712 GCA_000611955.2 Stegodyphus mimosarum
GGACAGGTGCCTGAGAAGCAAGAAACGTCGACTGCAGCCTGAGAATCAACGTCCCGAATACAGTAGGAACCAGGACCAGCAACGAACAAGGGCCCAGGAGAGAAGGGCCCAGTCCACGAAACGTCCAGCAAAGCAACCTCCTCTTCAAAGAAAATATCCGAGAATACAACGACGGAATTTCAAAAGGAAAAGAGATGAGCAACCTCCCAAGGACCAAAAACAAAAATCCAGGAGACTGAACCAAGCTGCAACATACTCAACTTTTAAAGATTGGGCCAAGAAAAGGATGGATGACCATAACAAGATAAGTAGAATTTCGTATTCAAAAGTTTAGTTAATTTTCGAGTGTACTGCAAGTTGCAGGGTCGATTTTACCTCAAGCGAGGTTGAGTTTTACGCCAAGTGGGCGATAAGTTCTCATCGTGATAGAAAAATGTTTTTGTTAAAAAGAATTTGTAATTCTTAAAGACTTAAAATTACTTAATGTTTTTAAAATAGATGCATAAGCATTGTATATAGATTAATTTTGTAAAAGCAATGAATTGCTGAAAAGAAAATGTTAACTAAATGATTTTGTATGACGCTTTGTCGAAAGACTTGTAAAATGTCTAGAATGAAAAATCGGAAAATTGAAGAACACGATTTAGTCTGTGGACTATTATTTCAATGTAATGTGATATTTCAAGAAAGTACCTTGAGAAAGGAATAGGAAGCACTTGCTGTAAGCTTAGAAATTTAACCTACATTTGTATTTCATGACTGCTATGAAATTGTTAAAGTGTTATAAAATGTAACAAATAATATTATGCTAGCAATGCACGCTAAGTGCAATATCAATGTGAATTGTGTGTGCAAACTGCGAATTGTATGCATGAAAAGTTAAAGTTTGAGTAATTTTAGAATGCAAGTGTTAAATAGGCTCTCCACCAAATACACTTAAAGTGTTAGACATAAAGCTAGTGAGAACCTCAGGTTTAGCTGGTTATAGGGCGTCTTTTGAGGTCTCGTATGTCAAGTTCTAACTAATGTTAGTCGATCGTAGGTGGAAGAGTTGAACACCCCCGAACACAGAAAACCCGCAATGGCGGTTTGCTTTGCATCCAACACCGGTGAGAGAGCATTGGGGGAAGAATTTAATTGTGCTTGAATGATAATGTGTGGGTGCGAATTTACACAGGTAAGAATAAAGAATTGTACCCAGAAATTACTGTTGTTATGTTATACTAAAATTCCTTTCCTTCCAGATTTTGCTGGAAGGAGTAAGACTCTTGAAAGAAAAATGTTGAAGATTGTTGCTCCAGCAAATTTCGTCTGTAAGAAAAAGTTTTCACAAACAGATATTGCCTTGTAAGAATTGGCCTAAGTTTCGAAGAGTTAAGTTTCGACTATTTGTTTAGAATTGCGAGTTTCAACGTGGTCCGTTTGGACCACAGTAGTTTAACTATCGCAATTCTGGCGGGAAGTATGTAAGGTTTTAGTTAAACTAACCAAGTTTTATTTTAATTTAAATCTTTCTATCTCCTCTCTGTTTCAACTTCCCGTCAGAAGAAGCGCGCGTTTTCAGCTTATGCTAATTTTGAAGTACAGCCAAGTACTATTTAAACCAGAGGTAGAAACCTCTCAGTGTGAGAGAGCTTTAGTCTCAGATCACGGTCAGTCTGCTCGACGTTCGCCTGACCAGCTAGAAGCTAAAATTATAAGCCATAGTGCTTACTACGTGATTGCATATTGAAATAAATTGAAGTGCGATAGTATTAGTATTTCTTGCTACGCACCCTTTTGGTTAAAGGCCAAACTCCGCGATTTGCTCTGCGAAGCAAAGTTGAATTACATTTCTATTTTAGGTTTAGTATCAAATTTGTTTGATTTGTTAAGTTAGGCCCAAGTGTGGTCTTTTACTTTCTGTATGCCTCCCGAATTGGGAAGTGTGTAAATAATAGTGATTTAATAAAAGAGGATTTCAAATCCCTTTCACGTGCAGTTATTCGCCAATACAGTATCTACACCAGAACATAGCGTATTTTCCGCTCCCTGTTCCAGTTCAGGACTTGAGAAGAAGAACCCTTGTAAGTACTTCACCATGTTTTCTAAAACTATGCACAGAATACTCAGTCCTGATAATGTCTATCCCTAATTCTGTGCAGTTCAGTATATTATAAATTCAAAGACTTTATATAGCTTCAGATTCACATTAGTAGGCTAAATGACAAAAAGAACAACATGCTATAGAACTTAAATCTACACGTGCAGTTATTCGCCAATACAGTATCTACACCAGAACATAGCGTATTTTCCGCTCCCTGTTCCAGTTCAGGACTTGAGAAGAAGAACCCTTGTAAGTACTTCACCATGTTTTCTAAAACTATGCACAGAATACTCAGTCCTGATAATGTCTATCCCTAATTCTGTGCAGTTCAGTATATTATAAATTCAAAGACTTTATATAGCTTCAGATTCACATTAGTAGGCTAAATGACAAAAAGAACAACATGCTATAGAACTTAAATCTCTAATCCTTTCTTCTTATCGGTTAATCCTTGTTTCAAACATAACTTTTCGCTATTGAAGTAAAATATTACCGCTAGAAATTCTTTAAATTCGGGTACAATATTTTCGCTATATTCAGATGAACGCATCCACTTCTATAAAAATACTAAACTTAGTGGCACAACAGTCCTAGTGGGCCACGGCCTGCAGTGCCCGTTTTATGGTTTCTTGACCTTTTGACCCCCGAGTGCATCAGCATATGCCCTAGGCAAGTGGCCAGCTTGTCGCAGAATCAATGGTGTTGTGTCCCCAAGAGAACTTGGTACTCAATTTATCGACCCACTTAAGGGATGAAAGGCTAAGTCAACCTTGCCCAACCCGGGGATTGAACCCCGGACCTGTGGTGCAGCTGAACGACGTGCTACCCACTTCTATAAATGTGATATAGTTTTTTTCAGTGTTTTCATTTGCGTTTTGCTTCTATAAAAATCACATCTTCTTTGCTATAAAAAGATTTCATTGTTGTTTCCTCTGTAATCATTCTTAAGCTCAAAGAACACAAATTAGGTGATAGTTTGGTTACAAGACTTATTGTTAAAGAACAGCAGAAAACGTAACGTAAGATCAACTGAAGCAGTCAGATGAAGGGTACACATGTTATACCTAATGGCATTGTTAGGAATCTTATTAAAGTATTTCGTTCTCTCACTAGATGGCTTTGGGGGTTTCACTAGTGAGATCAATTTAACCATATTGTTAGCATGTTTGCCCAGACTTTTAGTTAGTTACCCTTCCCTTCGTTCTGATGCAAATACGTGTGGAATGTTAAGTTAGACAGTTTGGCATATTACTTTAATGCTTTAAAGCCGAAAATACTGTTACGAATTTTATACATAAACACATAAGTTTAGCGCAGTTATATGTAAAATTGTTGCATTTTTCTGCATAATGTAACGCGGAAATCTAAAGAGACGAATCTTGCCAGAAAAGTAAGAATACATTGGCAAGTATATTTAACATTTAATAAATGGCTATCTCAATAACTTTGCGAGATATCGTCAAGCTGGCAACAAATGACATTGACAATTTTTGTCTCCACATTAAGCGAGAAATCGGCGAAGTCGCAAAACGTTGCCAACATTTGGCGACTTTTTGGCCATGTTTCTGTATAACTGTAATGGATATTTTAATTGAATAAGTGCAACTGATGCTCTGTATCAGTATTTGGCCTTTATATGCTTTCCATTAAATTCGAGAAGCAAAAAATATTAGAAATATTTCGTGAAAGGGTATAAGGGTGGAAACTCTAAAAGATCGGAGAGGGCATCTGTTCTCAGTTGTTGTTTAAGTTGTTGTTGTTAGTGGTTTAGTTCAGTGTAAGTTGGGAGTACTAAGGTAGCTTCGGGTTAGCTTCGCTCTTTAGATGAGCTTTGCACTTTGTTGTGTTGTACGATACTAGTAGTTTGAAGTGTAACTACAAATTGTATTCTTGGACACTGTGAATAGTTGTACGACAACTTTTGGGGAAAGTTCCAGATCTCTGAAGTGTTTCTTTTGATAAAATAAATTTTATCAACTTGTCATTAACCCTGTGTGCATTCAATCTACTGCCAGCCCGTACGCATGCAAGAATACAAAATAGAATGCGTGCTGCAGTATTCAGAATAGGCGTTCATATGTATTCATTCAACGATTTTATATGATGTACTTCGTAATATTAGATGACGTCCAAAAAATGATATGTCATCTAACACAAGAAGATCTTTTCACTTTTACTGCTAAGACCCCACCACTATCATATCTTGTCAACAACAAAACAAAACAAAAGAGGTAATTAAATTTTCTTATTTCTTAACGTAAATTATAATTTTGGCAGAGCCCACAATTTTCAGTGGATGACACATTCTGTCGACAGTTGGTCGATTACAGCCATTTTCTCTGAAAAATTAGGCTCAGGCTAGAAAAACGTCTTTCGATGAGTAGTAGTAGATAATGGGAAGAAGAAGAAAACGAAAATATTGCTAAGAGGAATGAAGAAAATAAAATAATTTAAAAGTAAGCTGTCTGTATTGGTATTCAAAGCAATTTATCTTCAATAAAAGGGAACTTTCAAGAAACTAAGACAGAAGCCAAGGCAATTTTGTTTTAATTTTCGATTGTTATTTTATGAATGGTCTCTACATGCATAGACCTTAAATAGACGTTTCTTAGTCACGCTTAAAAATGAATAAAAAAATAAATGCTTTTGAGTAAAATAAATGTGTAGCTTGCTTTCAAATAGTCAGCAAATATAAGAGATTCCATATACAGTATCTTTGTAGCTTTCTTCAGGAAACGACTGTTTAATATTTTTTAAAAAAGGAATACACTGAAAGCTGTATTAGAGAATTTTAGAACGTGCAAACCTCTTATAAAAAGCGACTGGGGATTAGGGGACCCAAACTACAAATCTTGGTGGTGATGAATTATCATCCACCGCTTTTTAGTTCGTGTGCTACTGTAGAGTCATTGCGTTATTTTGAAGCAGGGAACATGAAAAATGAGCAACGACTTCTTCGGGATTTGAACTTGGACCTCTCAAAAACAAATAAGATCAAAATTCTTTAACTCTTATGACGAAGAAATGATATATTAAGAAATATTTGAAATGATATATTATTAATTTGAAATGATAAAATTTTAATGATATGTATGATAAATGGGTCTTTCTTGAAGCATTCTTCACACTTAATTAAACGAGCTAACCAGCATATTACCGAAACATCAATTAGCTATTGAGATTTAAAGGAAAATGGAAATTTGTTTAAATTAAACAGCTTGTAATAACGACAGATATAATTTCAGTCACATTATTTATAGTTGGGGAAATTTTACATTAATTCTGTTTTATGAAAGTACTGCATATTGAGAAGAATTACCGCCAAAAAAATAAAAACGAAGCAATAAGTAATCATGGACTTCATTCAAGAAAAGTAATTCTGCATTGTTAGTTTTAGAAAGTGAAAAATATGATGCAGAATTGAGAAAGTGTTAAATTTTCAAACCTGACTTATCTAGACGGTAGGTGCTAAGCAGAACACTGATTGTCATTTGCAACGTGTTGCATGAGAGAAACCAAAAGTCAGGCATATCTTTAGCTTTCTCTTAAAATGGATTTGTCTGCCATACTCCGTTTTTTTTAACAAGTAACATTCAATAAATCAAAGTAATGTACAAACCACTTGTAATCAGAAAGCAAGCTCGTTAAAGTGAAAAGATATCTAACAAAAGCAGTTGTAAACAGATTGGTTTTCCAGCGTCACCAAGGAGCTGATATTTTACCTCTGAATATTTTAACGTTTATCATGAAAATCTAAGAAGATATTATACACTAACCTTATTGGAAGATCATGTTGTAGAGTCATCATGACAGACTTGAAAAAATGCTCTCACCGAGGCTCGAACCTGGCCCTCTGGAATGCGCGCGGAGGGTGCTACCGTTACACCACAAAGGCATGCTGAAAGGAGGGACAATAGATATTATATATTTTCCCTTTTAAAAAACGAATGGGGATAGCGGATCCCATCGCGAAATCGTGGTGGTGATGAGTCCGCGCGCACCACATTTTTTGTTCGGGCGTGATTGTAAAGTCATTAGGTTAGTTTGAAGTCGGAGACATGAAAAATGAGCAATGCTCTCGCCTCGAATCGAACGTGGACCTCTCGAATACGTGCCGAGTGTGCTATCGTTACACCACGAAAGCATGCTGGAAGGAGGGAGAAAATACCTTATAACGTGAATGGAATTGGTTTCACAACGTAAAAAAAAAAAACATAATGATTGCATACTCATTCCTGAAATCAGATCAAAAGCGATAAACGACTGTTTCTGGGCTTGCTATCTATTCAGAGTTTTGTTCCTGAAGACCAACCATATAGACGTTAATATGACCCTAATATATACAATATTCCAGCTTCTTTTACAGCTAGAAACAATCATTTTCTACACGTATCTTTCTTACATCAATATTTTTCTCCTACGACGCAAAACTGATCAATTTATTCTTACATAAACAACATTTTCTTAAATTTCGGAGCTTTCATTTGGTAAGATGTTGAAAACCCATTTATCCGTATGAATTTTTACCGATAAATTACTAATGGTAATATTGCCCTGTCCTTGAATTCTACAGCAGATTGAGGAGCTGCTTGGTGCTTTTCCTAATCTACTGCATGATAAACAATCTATTTATTGAGTTACGGGGAAGACGGAATGATTGATTATGCAAGCCTTGCGAAGCCGTAAATCTTATAACATAGAAAGTAGAGGTCTCAATCAAAACTGAAGTGCGATTACATGCTGTTCTTGCTTTCCTAAAAATACCTATTTTTCACAACACTGTTTACTTTGATTTATGATAAAGGTGAGAAAATTTATATGCTATATATCTACCCAAATATGTTGTACATAAATATTGCAAGATATGTAAAATTATTTATGGACATAGAATCCTTAAACCGCATAGAAGAGTATAATAATCAATAGACATATTTTAAAAGTACGAATATTTATCTTACGAAAAATCATTCCCTTTTTCCAGGTTTCGAAAATGATATTTAAGTTTATTTAATTTTATTTTTTTGAGAATTTTCATAATATTAAGTATTACCTTATTTATTTGCTTGTTTAATTATTCAATTTAATATAATAATTTTAGAGCATATTTTGTTGTAATAAAATTTGTAACTAAATGTTTTATATTTTAAGAGCCTTAATAACAGTTTTAATTACCTGGCAATGCTTCGAAAACTTCAGGAAAATGCAGTTTCGAAGCACCAGGAAGAAGTTTGACCAGAAAGCCTAGCACAGAGTATCGCAACCAGGGCGAATTTCATAGTTTCGGGGGTGAAGTTAGTCTTTTATTTACCTGTTAAGAGTTTATTTAATATTATAATGTGAATTTCTTCTTGCTCATCTGCATTGACTAGTTAAGGAGACATTCCCGAGCTAGTAGTTCGCAGTAATTTTACTTCTCTTACCACTTTGCATTTTTATGCTTTTAGTTTATTCTACTGATGAATTTCTTATATTAAATTTGATTATGTATACCTACAATGTTAGCCCTTTTATCCACGGTAGCAATTATTACTATTGTTAGGGAGTTGCCTTGTTTTGAATCCAATTTAATTTTAATTTTAATTTTGAATGCTGTAAGTTTAATGCGCAGGATGGTTGGCATATTACTGTGTTTCTCTTTGTATATATATACATATGTATATATATATATGTGTGTGTGTGTAGACAAAAAGTAAGAAATTTAGAATCAATTTTAAACAAAGACCTAAAGGAAGTGAAATTAAGTACCAAAAAATTTCAAAAAAACCTATAAATATGCAAAATAAGAATTAAAGAAATGTGAAACTAAAACCTAACAATTTTAAAAACCAGAAAAAAATAGCAAACTAGAAAAAATATAAAAGAAGGCGAATTCAATCAAATTTAATATAACCTAATCTAATAACTGTATTTCTATAATTCTTATTTTCCATTTTTATAGTACATTTTGAAATTTATTCGTATTGAAATTCACTTCTTTAGGGTCGTTTGGTCTAAATTTCTTACATTTTGTCTATTCTGATCAAATTTCACTAGCATATTGCGCAGAAGTACTTGAAATAATTCTGTTTTTAAGAAACATTTTGGATCTCCCTGTATCTATATAGATATATATAAGATAAAAATATGTTAATCAGCTTCATAATTTAATTTCGTAATTACTTCTTAATTCCTCATTTTTGGTTTGGGTATTTTGACTGCATTTATCGCGACATAATTATGAAGTTTTACTTTCATTGCTAGCAGAAGTAATATGTAAATGATATTTTTATCTTATAATGCAAATAAATATTAACTGCCGAGAAACTTTGTTTGGAATCATTTAACTTTCCTGAAGATGTTTTACTCTGCATAATAAATGTGATAATAAAGTAAAAAATAATTTTAAGAAATCATAAACAAAGTGAACTTAGAATTAAAATATTTGTCACGAAAGAACATAAACTGTAAAGGCTTGAGTAAACTTACATTTCTTTGAGAATATTCTAAAGTAATAAAGTTAATTGAGCGGAAAAATTCTAATTGGACCTAAAGATATTATTTTCCAAAGTCAAATCTAAGACACTCTCAGGAAAACTGTGTGGATATTGCTCATGATAAAAGTTATGACAAATATTAGTTTACCGAAATCTGCAATTAATTCGGCAAACAATTTCATTAAAAAAGAGAACAAAATCAATCATGCACACACACACACACATACATATATATGTATATATATATATATAGTCAAAATTAAGCAATTAATTAGAAAATTTATTTAGTTACGCTAAAATTCTCAGACCTTGAAGCATATGAAATTACTATTTTCGAAACCATAACATCTATGCCTGCTATAACTATCATTATTGTTTACCTTTACATTAAATGATGCACTACCTTTTACTTTTCAATTTTTTTTCCTTTTAGTTTCTATTTTAAAACCAGTTGTATCACTTTGGAAGGAACATTATTTATTCCTAAAAGTTTTGCAAATTCGACGCATGCTTTTGAGAAAAAATATTATTTTCAAGTAAAAAAAAAGAGAATATAGTATATTATAACAAATACATAAATTGATTTTCTCGCATACCCCGATTCCTGTTGTTATGAATTTTTAATTTAGATAGTAATTTTAGTAGAATTATTATTAAAATTGCTGCCTTTACCCGTGCAATGCAGCGCAAGACAAATTTTAAGAGAAAGCTAAGCCGCAGAAGTAAGAATACAGGAGTACATGCATTTAACATTGAGTAAATGTATATCTGGCTAATTTGTCTTGAATTTGAAAAAATGTGATTTAAAACTATGTTAGGTGTAACCGTAATTCCCCACTCTTTGTGCTTTCGAAAAATATCAAGAAGTAGAAAGTAAAGAAATATCTCGTGCGGAGGGTTTAAAATTGCTTAAGACCTAAGGAAGAGCATCTGCTCTCAGTTCCGTAGTTGCTGTTGGGAGTTGTTTAGTTTTACGTGAACTAAAATATTTGAGTTTGCTTTCTCTTTGCGTGCGCTTTGCATTGCGTTGTATCTAACATTTTTAGTAGTTTGAAGTATAATTACTGATTATAGTATGTGATACTGTGAATAATTTTACGAATACTTCTATGAAAAATCCCAGAGATCTGAAATATTTCTTCTGATAAAAATAAATTTTTATTAACCTATTATTGGACTTGTTCATTCAATCTTCTACAAAACTGTACACACGCAACATGTTTTGGGGTCAGAAGTGTGATTGAACGCCAGTGACAAGAGCGATGGAAGAACAATTAAGGCAGTCTTTGCTGCGCCCAGAGAAGATATGAGAGCTGGCAAAGAATCCGTTAAAGAAGAAATGAAAGCCGTTTGAAGAGATGGAAGTTGGTCAAGATTTCGTTAAAGAGGAGATGACATCCATTCAAGAAAGGATGGAAGCTACCGGTCAAGAGGAGCTTGAAGCAGGTCAAAGGAAATAAAAAGAGAAATTACCTGTATAATAGGAAAAAAATTGAGGCTATGGAAGGAGAAATAGACCCGGTTGAAAATGAAATTAAAGAAACTGAAGAAAAGTTTCTTCTGTCAAAGAACAAATAGAAGAGAGAGTTTCTTTTGTGGAACAACGAATCGAAGGAAGAGTTTCTGCCGTCCAACAACAAATAGAACAACAAATTGATGACAGAGCTTCTGCCTTCGCCAAAGAAACTGATACCTTTAGGAAATTCGTACGGACGGCAGAGAGCAAGGACGGCAGAGAGCAATTGTGATGCTTCTAAATTTTTACTTATGCCTGCTCGTTCCTCTCTAAAGTTATCCCCATATGATGACAAGACACATTTTTTTATATTGGCAGATACGAATGGATGGGAATCCCATGCTAAAGCTTGTCATTTCGCCGCTTCTCTGAGAGCAGACGCTGTGGATATTCTTCAAACTCTTCCAGTAAACCAGAGACTAGATTTGGAAGCTCTGTCCGGCGCGTTAGATCTGCGCTTTGGCGAGAAGTTTTGAAAAGATTACAGCAGGCTTCATTTAAACTCCCGTCAACGGAAGCCCACGGAGACACTCCAGGAACTTACGACGGATGTTGAAAGGTTGTCTCAAACAGCATTTTCGGAATGCCCGACAGAAACAAGAAAAATCCTTACTTTGCAGTATCTTATCGACGGCATCCTGAAATACAGAAAGCTTTACGAATGGCGGATGTCAAGGATCTAAAAAGCGCTCTTGTGTGCGTCATGAAATTCGAGGGAGCCGGCAAGCAGCTCATGAGTCAGAGCTACTCAAGTCCAAAAGCCAGTGGATCAACTGACTACTAGTTTAAAAGATTTAGCCAAGCAAGTAAATGCCTTGACACGAAACAGGAATAACAACAAACCGAATCTAAAGTTTTGAAACTGTGGTGCTGAAAGAAACATACGAAGGAACTGCAGAAAATCCCAGAGCACGGAAAATAAGACACATGATTTTGTAGAGACATTAGGTTATTTCGAAGCAGGAGATATGAAAAATGAGCAACGCCTTCGTTGGGAATCAAACCTCGGACCTCTCGGTTACGTGTCGAGAATGCTGACCACTACACCACGAAGGCATGCGAAGAAGGCGGGAAGAATACCTCATATACTCCCCCTTTTAAAGGACGACTGGGGTTTGGGGGACCCAATCGCCAAATCCCGGTCATCATCCACCACCTTTTTAGTTCAGGCGCCAGTTGTAGAGACATTAGGTTATTTGTGAAGCAGGAGAAGTGAAAAATGAGCAACGCCTTCGCAAGGAATTGAACCACGGACTTCTCGGTTACGCGTCGAGCATACTGACCACTACACCACGAAGGCATGCGAAGAAGGCGGGAGTAATACATTATAATTTAACAAGACATGTAAATAGCTTGAGACATAATAAGAGTAACAAAAAACCCAACTCTAATGTGCTGGAACTGTGGTGTTGAAGGCCGTGTACGAAGGAATTTCAGAACAAACCAGGGCACGGAAAATAAGGCCATTCCCCAACAAGGACAAGAGATATAAATTTATAGTCATTTCGCCGAGCGGAATTTGAAAGATAATGACATACCCTATTTTGAGATACCCTATGTTGCACTCAATGCAGATTTCTGCATTGAATGGCAACATTAATGAACTATTCATCAATGATCATATCAATGGAGTTCCTTGCAATATGACGATGGACGCGGGAGGTAATGCTACGATCATTCGGAAAGATTTAGCTGAACAGTTTAAAGATGAACTCATTTGGACGACATCCTGTGTTACCCTCCACACTGCGTCTGGTGATAAAATTGAAATTAATGGAACATTAAACGTAAACATCGAATCTGGAATTGTCACCTACCACCATACTATATATCTGGCAGATATTGCAGCTCCTTGAGCACATGGATTGGACATTCTAAGGAAATAGAATTTTTCCTTGGACTTTAAAATCAACGAACTGCATTCAATATCGGAGAACATAACTGTCCATCATCAGAAGGGATCCTCACCTGGAAACGCCGACGCCTTTCTGCCTGCTCAGAAAGTTAAGTATATCGTAGTAATGTTGAAGAGAAACACGAGCTCAGTGGTAAACAGGCATATGTCCTACGCCTTGCCCTATCCCCTATCTAGAAGCAGCACTTCCCTGGAGCCCCATAGGGCTGCATCGGGAGTTTATTGAAATTAATAAAAGTATTTACAGTGCAAACAAGGGCTGATGAATCATTGTGCTACATTGCAGTTAAGGATACATAAGCATGTCATAAATAGTCAAGTGTACGGCATAAACAGAGAGGGGGGAATACAAAAAAATACAAAACACATAAACATAGGCGTAATTAGATATCAATGCCCCTTACTCGATACATATATGTTAAGCATATTGCAAATATAATATATATTGATAAAATACAGGATAAAATACATGAAGTACAATGATACAATACATGAAATATATTGATAAAATACATGAAACAAGATGCAACTTTAGAAATAGCATTTAACACTAAAATTTGGATATGCAGAGCAGAATACGCATATAAAGGTATTAACAGAGTATGGTGCATTGAAGACTTAACTACAAAGACTATGTACATAATGCGCGGATGCTATTGCAAAGAACATTTGAGTATTATAGAATTTGCGCTGTTCGTACAAGTTATAAGTACATATGTTATAACGAATGCAAATATATTATTACACGTACAAGTGCTAATATTACATATTACGAGTGTAGATAATATAATACAGGATATGCAAAGTAGAAGACATATATACGCATTACAATTAAAATTTCCCTAACAGTACATATACATTGCAATTAAATTACGCTTACAGTATATACACATTACGCAATATAAATCCATTACAGTTATAAATACGCTTAATGCAACGGACGCAAATGATACTCATGCAGATAATACATATTACAAATGTAGCATATTACGCTTGATGCTGACATAAGATATTGTTAAATGTTACATTATGTATGAATGCGTTACAAGAAAACTAGATGAAAACTTTAGAAATAATATTTAGAATACACACGTTGCGTGCAGCATACTGACACTGGAGATGCAGAGCAGAATCCGTTAATATCACTGTTAACATAATAATGTGCAGTTAATTGTGCAAATTGGAGGTGTAAATATTACACATTGCGAATTCAGAAAATATATTGCGAGTGAAATTATTACATATTACAAAATGCAAATACACTTAATTCTAATTTTAGTAGTTATAGATGGGCTACTGAATATATGGATACGTTATAGGAACATTAGATGAAAATTGTGAAATGATGTACAAAATATGCATGGTGCACGGAGCGCACTGACGCTGGATATGCAAGGCAGATTACAAATGTAATATTAATATAATAATATAGAGACGTGAGGGATATTGCTAGCATGTATGTGAGAAAAGATTGCATTTGAGGTGCATAAATGATTTACTATAATCACAATGTTCATGGCGCCGGGATGTTTATATAGAGAATAGTAGCGCAGTTGAATTGGCACAGGAATACAGAGGAAGGAGCATTTGTTATTATAAATGTAAATACATTATTACAAATGCAGTAGCGAATAAAGCATATTATGAGAGTAGATAGTACAATGCAGATGCAAATGATACGTACTATATATGCAAATACATTAAATGCTAACATTTGGTATTGTAGACTATATATAGAATTACACACATATGAGAGGAAGTCTCTAGTATTGCAGTTTGGTTAGCAAAGCCATTTTAGCGTATTAAGCATTTAAAGATTATATGCTTAATAAGGAATCCAGACAGTAACAGTGCCATTTACTACTTACATTTTATATAATGTACTTAGATACTGGAATATGCATAACATTAAGCAATTTAAAACATTGAATTAAAACATTCAAACATTTAAAACATTGAAACATTAGGGTGAATCCTACACCTTAAATGGAACTTTGGTGTACATGCAGAAACACATTAAATACATATAGTACGATTTTGAAACAGAGCAAACATTGGACTTAGCATACATTAAACATAAATAGAATTAGGAAATTATGAAAGATACAGACGTGCGTGTTGGTACGGGGATTCTGCAAGCATGTCTTACATGCGTTTAACAGGATGCTTATTACATACAAGTTTACATGGCGTGCTTATTTTACTGTATACATTCTATATTTACATATTTTGTTGAGGCCATAAGGAGGCAGTGGTATTAGATGGGTTATATCAGACAGAATACAGGTACAAGTCAAGATACAAGTGCAGCCAGAACGCAATACGGGCAAAATACAATAGAGACAGGAAACAAGACACAGACTGAGTAATATAAATGGAATACATACATGTCCGCTATGTCTTATTGCAAGGTATGATACCCTGTTAGGATCAGTAATTTCTATCAGTTAGCACTGATGATAAATAATGGCTTTAGCATTCATGGGAGCTTAGCTCGGACCACTGAGCACAGATCATTTAGTACATTACTCTTTGCACAGATCGCTTAGCATGGATGGCAATTAGCTGTACTTTGTACAGTAGTAGCTAAGCACAGTTCACTTAACACGGATAGCAAGTGCTTGCACTTTGAACAGAAGTAATACGTGCAGTATCAATTGTATAAGCACAGTTCACTTAACACAGATGATATATAATTGTAAATGCAAATTGCAGATATAATGAGTATGCAATAAGTATACAATGCTAGTGTGGGTTACTCTGTTGAGGCTTTGCTAGTGCGGCTGACAAATGTCTTGGCCTTAAGCTGTGATGATTTTAGTGTCTATACAAATCTTACTTATAGCAGCTCTGTTTTATGTTAGGAACCTTTTGAAGGTTTTCCTATTGATTGATGTTTGCGGCAGATGGTTAATTGAAGTTACAGGAAATGTAAACCCATATTGATCTGGGGAGCCTTCTTCCCCGCATATGCAGTTTGCCGTGTTCGAAATGCCGTGGCGGTTGTAATATGTGGAGTACGGACTATGCCCCGTTATAAAATTGGTAAACATCGCTATGCTCTGCAAGCGGTCCGTCCTAACCTTTGAACAGAACTCATGCGTCCTTCTACCAGTCTCTTCAGAGTTCCACTCCAGTTACCATTTTTGTGTGGCTTTTAACATTTTCAGGTACGAGGTGGGGGCTGAGATCATGACTGAACTGGACTTCATTGCAGTCTCTTTTGCCAATGTATCGGCAGCTTCATTCCCTATATTCCCAGCATGCGCTTTCACACAGACTAGGTCAATACGGATGTGTTGATTGTTTTGCAGAATTTTCTGCAAGGCAACTATAAGTGGAGAAGTGTGGTTATGTTTATCGAGCGTATATAGCGCTGAGAGGCTATCTGTGTACAATATGGCACTCGCAATGTTGCTATTTATGACGCAGTTTATGGCTGCTGTGACAGCCACCACCTCTGCCTGTAACATGCTGCTGTATGGCATTAAGTGCCCCTTACATTTGTGAACAGTGTTGTTGCTGTCAAGACGAATAAATGCACTGTCTACACCATCATCATGTTTGAGCCATCCGTATAAAGTGATGTTCTTTGGTTGATGGTATGAGGGGGTGTCAAATTCCTAGAAATTTTGGTGTAAATGCCTTTGCATGCTGGGTGAGTGTGCATCGGATTACAGGGATGTTCATATGCTGCTGAACTGTAGACTGTGCCATCAAATCGTCGGAGGTGAATAATAGTGTGGTAGGCTTCCTCCATTTCTGCCTTGATGTGTAAAGGCAAAGTACCTACAAGAGCACAGGCAGCACTTGTTGCCGTAGTTTTGTAGGCTCTGCATAGGCTAAGCTCAAAAGGTCTTTAGAGTGAATTAGTTGTTTTAGCTTTCGAACGCTCATTGGAAATGCCCAGATTGTAGCTGTATATAGTGCTATTTTCTCTACTACAGTAGAGTAAAGACTGTACTAAGTGGAGATTTTTACCTCAAGTTCGAGAGCGCTTCTACTGGAAGAATGCAAACGATGACGTGCCAAAGTGGTGCCAATCTTACCAAGCCTGTGCGGGTCAGAAAGGACCGAAGAAACACAGTAGAAGCAAGATACAACGCTATAATGTAAGGGGGCCTTTTATACTTATTGCCTTTGACATCCTGGGACCTCTGCCACGAACTGTTCATGGCAACAAATATACCCTCGTTGTCATAGATTACTTCACCAAGTGGCCTGAAGCGTATCCTATTCCTGATCAAGAGGCCTTTCACAGTAGCAGACGTAATGGTACAGCATTGGATTTCCAGGTTCGGATTGCTTCTTGGATTACATTCCGATCAAGGAAGAAATTTTGCATCGGCTGTAATTAAAGAACTCGGCATTAACAAAATCCAAAAGACACTTTTACATCCCCAGTCAGACGGTATGGTAGACAGATTTAATAGTCCTAGAGATTTAATGGGTAACTTCTCGAAGATGGTTTCCAGGAACCAAAAGAATTGAGACAAGAAGTTGCCACTGTTCTTACTGGCCTGTCGCAGTCCTGTCTACGAGACTACTGGTTATTCCCACCCACATACTCTTCGGTAGTGACCTTCATCTGCCTTGTGATCTCTAGTCTGGTCATCCTTCGGATGCGCCTTCATGGCCGGAGGAGTGCATCCAAGATCTCCGCAGTCACGGTTTGAAGTGATGCGCAGTTTTGCAAGGAAGTGAGTCAACTTGGCTACGGAGAAGATGAAGACCCGATACGACACGAGAGCTACAGGGCATCGATTCAACGACGGAAACAAATGTGGATGTGGAATCCGATTCGACGAAAAGGACTCTCTCCTAAACTACAGTCACCTTGGAATGGTTCTCAGACAATTCTAAACGGGCTGAACGACGCGGTACTTCGACTCCGTAAGTTATTGAATTCTAAGCCTAAAGTCGTTCATTACGGCAAGCTACCTCCTTATTATGGCCATAGTACGTAGTGCATATATTGTAAATAGTATAAGACCATGGTCCTATTGTTTCTAAATTTGTACACTCCTTTATTGATTTGGTATTTGATTTAAGCTTTTTACTGCAATTACTGTTTATATTGTTTATTATTTCATTGATGCTTTAGTTGTAACTATGGTTCCTGTCCAGGAATTGTACTGCGCGCGACGTGTAGTACTTGGGTAGGGACAATGTTACGAATTTTGTATTTAGATAGGTAATTTTAGTAGAATTATAATTAAAATTGTTGTATTTCCCCGTGCAATACAACGCGAGACAAATTTTAACAGAAGGCTATGCCGGAAAAATAAGAATACTGGGGCACGTGCATTTAACACTGAATAAATGGGAATTTCGGTAATTGTATTTAAATTGAATAAATGTAATTGACCTCTATATTAGCTTTAACTGTAATTCCACACACTTTTCGCTTTCCAGAAATCTCGTGAAGCAGAAGTTACTAGAAATATCTCGCGGCAGGTTGAAAACTATTCATAGCCGAAGAGAGAAGCATATGCTCTCAGTTGCTTAGTTATTGTTGTTGCGAGTTGTTTAATTCCGAGTGAAATGAGGTATCTGAGATAGCTTTCTCTTTAGATGCGCTTTGCATTGCGTTGTACTTAACGCTTTTAGTATTTTGAAGTATAAGTATTAATTATACTGTGTGATACTATGAACACTTGTAAAGAAATTTTTGCTTATATTAATTTACGGCTATGATTTAGTTTCGAGGGAGATCTTAATTAATTTTGCTGTTGGCACATTAATTCGAAATGATACACTCTATAATAGTGGATACACTCTTATTACTTTAAGCATTTTCTTTTCGTTTTAAATAAAATCCCTTCCAGTTTGCATAAAAGAGTAAGTTATAAAGAAGTTCTAGATTGTAAACGCTATAATACACTTCCTGTGTCTTTGAAGTAATCATATCTTTTGAATTCATGTTAATAACATGCGGAGAATGTCCATAACGTAATCGATATTCATTTAACCCAATTAAAAATTAGCTTAAAATTCATTCTCATGAATATTTCGACTCGTCTATATCCGTATTAAAGATGATTAGTTTACTGCTACCTTCGCCTTAACTTATCCATATTAACTATAGGTAGTGGTTTCGTTGTGTAGTGTCTTTAGTCCTTCCTGTCTATCACTAATTTTTTAACGTAGGATTTAACGTAGGAATTTTACATAAGATTACTATCCTCCATAATGGTCTGACAGAAAAGCAGAAGTTAAGACGCTATTTGACGAATGCAGGAAGTTTTATATTTTTGAAACTACAATCTTTGAAATAATGTTACAGCCAATCTAAATGCATCAATAGATAGATAAAAGACAGAATTAGCAAACACACACACACGCAAAAAAATTTAATTGGACAAAGGGTATACGCATAGTAACGCGTCAAAAATAGCAAAATTTTGGTGACGTTAAAGCTCCGTACGCATGCGCGACCTTGTGTGAAAGGCAAGGTCATATAGTTGAGAGTGAGTATGTTCGGGACATGTTTGCTGCAGTTTATTTTATTTCGCTAAGTGGCAAGGTCGTCTGGTAGACAGTCAGTGTGTTTGGGTGGTGTTTGCTGCATTTTATGCGAAATGAAAAGGCATTTGATTTTATGAAAAATCATTTTAATCTCAATATTGTGTCAAGTAACTATCAAGAAACACTTTACAATTCATCTATAAATTTAACATGTACTAGAAAAATAACCGCAGATATTTTCAATTCTGTACCTTATTTCTCATATCATCGACCAGTTTTCGTTTTGGTCATTTTGAATGGAAAATAAAAGAAAATAAGATATATGACTATAAATACTGATTAATGTGTGAGTAAATTTTTTTTTTGCTTTATTTGTTGTATAACGTCTTCATACTTTCGTTAGTAATCGTAAGCATTAACCACCAGCGGGTCATTAAAATAAAAGAGAGAGAGCCTACTGATAAGTTTTTATCTCTTGATTTGATAATTAATGTTATGTAGTGATTTTTGGTTAGTTTAGAATTATGGATTAATGTGTAGTTAATTGTAGTTATTTGTTAATTAATTATTGAGTGAGTAAATTATATACATTAATTTATGCTTATTCTAAAATTTTTCTTCACGAATTGTATTGCTTATGTTATTGAATCAATTATTCTTATGCGAGTTAAACAGAGTTCTCATTCTTACGTTACGCGTTCGACAGTATTAGCCTTCGGGAGAAGGAGACAATGGGAAATCGGTTGTTTCTGCGTAATATTTGAAATTTAAAAATACTTCCTTTTTATTCACATGGTTGAAATTTATACCTCTTAAAGAGAAAAAATTTACCCTTCTTATGAACCTACTTTCATGACTGTACGTCGCCCCGTTGGAGAATTATGCCCATTTAATTGCTAAAATTGTTGAATTTCGTGTCTAGAAATTTATTCTGCTATAAGCGTCGTTTTGAGCACTTTCTCGTCAAGGTCATGTACTGCGTCCGGTTGCGTGGCAGGGGAGTGATAGGTTTGTCGCATTCTTTCCCTCACCCCTCCTTGTTGGCGAAGGGGGTGGCGAGGGTGGAACTTTTTTTGGTGTGAAGAAGGAAAAACTAAGTTTTCGCAGCACTGTTTTGTGTTTGGCGAGATTTGCATACTAATTCACCAAATTTGGTGATTTTCGAAAATTCTGGAGCCTGGACGATTGAAATCGTCATGCAAGGCCATGCTCAGCCCTTTTTGCCTTGGATTCGCAGCGTTAGAAGCACGTTATTTTTTTCTTCCTCTGGAAGAGCCGGAGATGGGAAATAAGATAAAGATGAACATCTTAAAAAAAAAAAAAATCACTTGAAGTTTACTCCTCCGCACTTTACCATCCCCGTGTTGGAGTCGAGAATGTTGTTTTTTTCCTCATCGAATTACTACCATCAACTCGAGTACTACCATCAACTCGCATGAATGAGAATAGACGGAAAAGGGAGGAACCCTTAGGAGCTCTTGTTTTGCTGCACGAATGCACTTTACCATCTTCATAGTGTCTGATCCAGGTGTCCAGATTTCTTGCCGGACTCCCTCGTTCAACATCTGCGAAGGACTGGTTCGGCAGAGCCTTGTTCAACACCTGTTATGAATGGGACATCCCGGAAAAAAAATCTATAAGATGAGTTAATGCTTAATTAAATTTTCAATTCTTCCCTTCAAGTGAGTTCAACCTTTTGATTGTTAATTTCACCTGAAATTTAGTACAGCTTGCTACCTAAATTCCGTGAACATGTTTCCTAAGTAATATGGTAATTTAAAATTTTTTTAAGAGATTTGATTATTTGAAGTAAATTTTCCAGTGATGAATTATTAATGTAAGGAGTAATTATATGTGTGTTTAATTTCCAATTAAATTCTATTTAACTTTTAGTCAAGGTTTTTCTGCTGGATCTTAAATCCAGGCTGTGTATTTAAGCAACTGCTGCACTATTAATCTATTTAGGACTTTTAACTTTAACTTGGAATGTAATTAAAATTTATATATAATGAATTAAGACAGGATATTAAATTTGTTAACTTATCTAAATTTTACCTTTTTACTTTAAGTTGTTACTATTTTTGGTTGAGGATTAACTTTAACTTTTGCAAATTAAGGAACGATTAAAAATTTAAATTCTACTTTACCTTTAATTGTGTAATTGAATGTAGGAATAAATGTAATCATTTTTCTCCAACGGGTCTACTTGAATATGTAATATTTTCTAACTGCCTAAGGGATTTGCTAAATTTATGTATGTAATTTTTACCTGAGCAAATTAAGAAATTTCTTGAACTAAGTAATCTCTATCAATATTGGTAAAGACACCATGCTCGGTGATTCATTAAATTCCTGTGTATTTTTATGCTGGCCAGCAGAGTTTGATAACTGCATATGAAAATTTAATATTAATTTTTACGGTGTAAATTTTTGATTAATTCATCTCGGTGCATATTTGAAATTAACAATATATATATTATAATTCTAAATGCATTATTTTAAATAGTTGTCACTTGAACACACCATAGATCTAGAAATTTAAGTTGAAAGGAGTGTCTTCCTTTAATGCTGCAATAAATATCCTTGGTTATATATATATATTTGATTCAGAGTTTTTCTTATGATGACTTGTGTGAATGTTTTTAACACCAGTAGTCCTGCTTGGTCTTAGGGGTTGTTCGGGTTAGTAATACACAACGCAAATGAATTATGGTTTTGATATTATTGTAGGCAAATTATTGTAACAGTTAGTATTTAACATTTGGTACCACAACATTTGGTGACGCGACAATTTGCTCATAACATTTGGTGCCGCGACTTTAGTACTTAACATCTGGTGACGTGACAAATTAGCACGTAACATTAATATAGCCACATAAGTAGAGATCTGTCGTCGGAGGAAGTTTATAGGTAAGGTATAAGACCATGGTATTCGATTCTAGTTCTAGTATTCTGCTAGAAAATAAATAATGCCTGGTAATCTTCTGACTACTCTTTCACACATTCTTGCGAAACATAGGTATAGAGATTTAGCTACAAGTAAATGATTAGAAGAAGAACAATGGTTTAATAAATTTAGCACGCATGATAGCACATGACACATTTCCTTTTGGGGTGTCTGATTGCAATTCCAGTTTGTGTCAGATATTACTATTTTTCCAAAACTGACAGTTCGAATTTTTTGTTAAAAATGCAGAAACTAAAAAAATAATAATTAGAAGAAACATGAAATACTTTTCTATAATATGGGCTCCTTACAATAAAATAACATCTTTCCCCCCATAAATTAATTTTTTACCCTATAATGAAATTTTAGGAACAATTTGCAATCCAAAATTTTAATGTTGGAAACACTGTTTGTTTCGTTACGTGTATATTGCTTCTGATTTTATTAACATACTAACGAACTGTGGCCAAAACAAAATTTATCAGTTCTATGCACACCTGGAAAGGAAATGCATAAAAACTTTTCAATATGAAATCAATTCATTCTTTCCAAGAAACAACCAATTTCTTAATAAGTTTTTTTTTGCCAAATCAGGAAACAAACACGTTTGACACTCTGTAGAGACATTAGGTTATTTTGGAAGTAGAAGACGTGAAAAACGAGCAATGCCCTCACAGGGACTCGAAACTCGAAAACTACGCGCGGAGTGTGCACCGTTACACCCCGAACGTACGCAAAAAGGATGGAGAAAATACCTTATATACTCACCCTTTTAAAAGGCGACTGGAGATTAAGGGACCGAATCGCCAATCACCCACCACCTTTTAGTTCGGACGTCACTGTTAAGTCATTAGGTTATTATGGAAGTAGAAGACGTGAAAAATAAGCAATGCTTTAGCCGGGAATCGAAATTAGACCTCTCAAATACGTGCCGAGCGTGCTGCCGTTACACCACGGACGCATGCAGAAAGGAAAGAGAAAGTACTTTACAATTTCTGGTTAATACGTATGACGTATTGATCTAATTTTAAATGTAATATAACAATCTTTTCTCAATATCAATAAAGGAATTAACGTCGCAATAACATGTCGTGACAATTATCCTAACCTGAAACAAAAATTTCCTAACAGGAGCTATTTATTTAAAGTACTAACATTAACAAAATTTTTCGACACACAGTGACGTCACATGCAATCGTGTGCTTTCTTCAATGTCAGAATATGAACTTATATAATAATAATAATATGTTTAATGTTTGGCAATGTTATTTTTAGTCCAAAGCGGCTTTGTTCCTGAAGGACTATTGTTTTCATTTCGCGATTTTGCGTTGGAAACATTAAAAGTCTGAATCACTTTTCAAACTGTTTCCACAAAATATTGCAGCTCTGTATTATATTTAAAGACATTAAATAATGAAGAATCTGCATAAACGTATATATATTTTTCCAAATGAGATAAAACAATGGTACCTAGAGCCATCCAATTCTGAATAACGTTTGCACCCGAATATGCGCATCTGGAAGCCGAATTTGGAATTTGTTTTATTATCTATTTCATATTTTGTAAAACTTTAACGAATTTTTGATGAACAAACTCAAATGATTTAAAAGCGAGCAATGGCAACACTGTACGTGGAAAAAATAACCTTTTTATCTAAAGCGCGCGGAAATGTGTATCAGAAATTCTAAAGTTATACTCATTTTAAAATTATTTTGCGATATTGCTGTTGAACTGAATTTTACGGTTCAAGTGCGAAATATTTAATAAATAAAAAACGTCCCTTCGGACGTAATGTAAAATCTGAAACCTTTCAGAATTGTTGTATTATTTTTTTTTCATATTTTGTAAAATTTCTAAATTTTTTGGTAACAAACTTCACGATTTGAGAGCAAGCAGTGACAACACTTTTCGAAATAAAGAAGATTCATGTCTCCAGCGCGCTAGACTAGAGTCACTCGAAAAAATAAGTGCGGAAATTAGCGTTTTTAGAGTTTTTAATTAATATGTCAACTGCTTAAAGTCGTGTAAAGATGATAATGGGCGAAATGGCTTCCCACTAATTTTTGGAATTCGAAATAATTTATTTAATGTTTGGCAATGCTATTTTTATTTCATATTTTATAAATCTTACAAAAATTTTATTAACAAACTCTGCGATTGGAACGATTTGAAAGAGAGCAGTGGCAACACTTTTCGAAATAAATTAGACTTTTATCTCCAACGCTCGATATCGTTGTCTTTCGGAAAAACGAGGGCGGAAATTAGCGTTTTGAGAGTTTTTAATTAATATCTATGCTGATTAAAGTCTTACAAAGATAAGAGTGGTCGACATTGCTTCCTTCAAGTTCTTTGAATCCGGCGGTACCTCTTTCGAAACTCAACTGGCTTCCCCCGTTTTGGAGAAGATGATGTCACCAACAAAGAGACAGACAGACGCGCACAGTTTTTAATAGTATAGATACTTGCTTTCTACTGAACACTGTATCCTCCTTTTTATTGTTTAGACATTTTTGGTATCGTAGTTTAATTACTTACAATCCCCACTTTTATCTTCGAGAAGCTTAATACTACCTCCCAGGAATACGATTTATTTTTGTCTAAGTAATATTATTGCGTATATTTTAGAGCAACATAGCACTATTTCCTTTTAGCCACATATTATAATTATTTGCTTAACACTAGAGTAAACAACCTATTAAATGAAAGATTTTATTCTCTATAAAGCTATTTAGTGTTGCTACTACCAATGCTGTGTCGCAGTGTTATAATATTCATATATTTCTGATACAGAATAAATTGGAAATTTAAATTAGTAGCTACCAGCATCCCACATACATTAGGTTTTTCGAAGCAGAAAATTCGATTAATTTTATATATTAACTGGTTTAATGTCATTAACCGAATAAGATTAATGATTTTGCAATTTCATTCGGGGCGAAATCTCGAACTTGTTCACATGGCGAACAGACTGTCCCTTTATTTTGAAAAAATAATGTTTCTTGATTCTGATTTCTGTTTAAAAGGTTTTAAGATGCATTTGCTACCTACGTCTAACTGAGTAGGCTTTAATTCTATAAGCTTATTTCACCAACTATGTAAATGCAAAGAAGATGGAGACATGAAGAGAGTCGTCCTAAAATAACAATTTACACACTTTTAATGATTATATTTGAAGATAGTATAATTACATTATTGTTTAATGATAAATTCAGGAAATTTTTCATTCAGATTCTGAAACGGCGAATACACATTTGGTAGTAAGCAGAGACTCAGGCATCTAGATAAAGCAAAAAGAACGGTTTTCGACTGCATTTCACAAATCTTTCAAATTCTTCCTCCAAAAGCAGTCATGTGCTCATGGGAATTATTCATAAATTTTAATAACAGTTAGATTTGAATTAAACATTACTCTATCTATTTTGGCTTAGGTATACACATTCATGATGTGTATACCTATCGATATGGTGGATGGATAATCGCTATGGTGTGGTAAACGTTTTGCAAGTTTAGAGATATTCTAGCTGACCACATATTCAGTTTTAAATTTAGAAGCTTGTAAAAATTTTATTTTTAGAGACCCGGGCAAATAGCTTCATTTACATCTTAAGTATAATACACAAGGAGTGAAATTAATCCGAATTTTTCCTGCGTAAACTCAAACTAATGAATATGCTATATGGAAGGAAGCCCGATAGCGAGGTTATTGAAATTATATTACCAATATTATTACCTGCAGTACAAGATTCCGTGGAGCTGAGAAACCCACGAACGCTGCAAGAGCTATTCGAATTAGCCGTAAAGTTCCAGAATCGGCGGATAGCAGAAAATTCGAGGTTTCCTACTCAAGGATACTATCAGCAGTTCTCCCAACGGTCGGCCGCAGAAAGAAACAAATACAATGGAGGAAAACGTTTTCTAACCACGCCGTCAACAAGCAAGAATGAAAACGGTAAAGCCAAAGACCGCCAGAGCACCCAGCACACATCAGGAGACAAAACGATACTAAACGAATAGAGGGGCCTGAGAAATTGAGGGTTCAGATGCCCTGTGTATCGCAAAATCCCTCTAAGTACTATGTAAATACCGTGGTAGTTAAGAATTTCCAACTATCGGTAATTCAGGTTCTTGCGAACGACGTACGCGTAGCAGCACTCGTGGACACCGGCGCTCAAAGAAATTTTTTAAGCCAAAAATTCCACTATAGAAATTTTTGAAGAATAAGATTGTTTAAAAACTGTAGAACAGAAATCGTTGCCGCACAAAAGAAAGTTTACGAATGTGTCGGGAAGCTATCACTTAACGTTCCGGTAAAGAACGAAGTTTTGAAAGTTCTATTTTTTGTTGTTAAAAATTTGCAAAACAATTCAATTTTAGGTACAGAGTTCCTTACGGCGGCGAACGCCACAATAAACTTGTCAAGACTTAGCGTTCTGTGCATCTTTTTTGGAAACATTGTAAATTCTGTAAAGGGTTCTTATCCTTACGTTCTAAGTCCTGAACTGGAACAGGGAGCGGAAGGTACGCTATGTTCTGATGTAACTGCTGGGCTGGAGAATAACTGCACGTGAAGGGATTTGAAATCCTCTTTTATTCAATCACTATTAAATACAAACCTCCCAATTCGGGAGAGATACAGAACGTAAAAGACCGCACTTTGGTCACTTAACAATCAAATAAATTTAAATAAATTAAAATAGAACTTAAATTAAACTTTGCTTCGCAGAGCAATTCGCGGAAGTTGGCCTCTATCTAAAAGGGTGCGTAGCAAGGTATACTAAATACTACCGCACTTTAATTTATTTTACAATGCAATCACGTAGTAAGCACTATGGCTTATAAATTTAAACTGCTAGCTGGTCAGGCGAAAGTTTAGCGGCGTGACCGTGATCTGAGGCAAAGCTCTCACACACCGAGAGGTTTCTACCTCTGGCTTAAATAGTGCTTGGCTGAACTTCAAAAATTAGCATAAGCTAAAAACGCGCGCTTCTTCCGACAGGAAGTTGAAGCAGAGAGGAGATAGAAAAGATTTAAATTAAAATAAACTTGGTTAGTTTAACTAAAACCTTACAAACTTCGCAGAAAATTCTATTTTTTTGGCTATGGTGCCGAATTTGGTGGAAGAGGTAAATGTTCCTGATATCGATCTCCAGCATCTAAAACAAGATGAAAGAGCCAAGCTGGAAGAACTCGTAAGTAGATTTAATACGTTATTTTCTGAGAAGCCAGGGAATACACAAATTGTTACCCATGCGATAGAACTAAAATGAAGCGAACCTTGTAAAGGAAAACCTTATCGATATGATAAGGAGAAAGAATCAATAATAGAACAAATGATAAGGGATAAAATAATTATTCCCATCAATAGTGAATATGCTAGCCCAGTTGTACTATGCAGAAAGAGAAATAACTTGCCCCCATCGGATCCAAAAGCTTATCGATTTGAAATCGTTTACTGAAAACTCAATAGCATGACTAAATTTCCTATTTAACATTTACCGGTAATAGAGGCAATAATACGGAAAATTAAGTCTACAAAATTTATGAGCGCTCTTGATCTTACTTCAGGCTACTTTTAAATAGCCATGAAATCAGAAGATGTGAATAAAACAGCGTTTATAGCAAAATCGGGCGCTTATGCATTTTTACGCATACCGTTTGGCCTTTGTGGGGCCCCGTCAACTTTTCAACGCGCTGTGGACATGAGTTTACGTCCCGTCCTAGGAAAATCCAACTTGATTTGTCTCAATGACATTATCATAAGTAATGACGCTATTAAACAACACGTGGAAGATCTCCACGAAATTTTTTCATTACTAAAAGAAGCAGGTTTAACTATTAATCTAAATTGAAAATTAACAAAATGTAATTTCGCAACTAAGGAATTCCGATATTTAGGATACAAAATCTCAACTAAGGGTATTGAGACTGAGGATTCTAAAATAAAAGCAATTAAAAATTACCCGCCGCCAAATACAACGAAGAAACTTTCATCTTTTATTCACATGCCCTCATATTATTCTTAATTAATTCCTCATATTATTATTAAATTTTGTCGATATTGTTGAACATTTGTTATTTTTAAAACGAAAGAAATCCAAGTTTGCATGGCCAGCGGAGACAAACATCGCGTTTGAAAAATTGAAAACAGCTGTAATTAATACACCAGTGTTAAAATTCCCGGAAGGGGACGAGAACTTGGAGATCGCGGCTGATGCTTCAGATTACGTCGTGGGTGCAGTTTTAACTCAAAAAGTACACCTCTTGGCATTTTTAGCAAAGCCCTAGGTCAGACTCAAAGGAACTACACAGAGACAGAAAGGGAAATGTTAGCAGTGTTAATGGCAGTCAGAAGTTTAGGGTTTACTTTGGAAAAGCCCCAATTACAATCTACTCTGATCACGCGACGGTAGGTAGATTATATTCTGGAAGGAATTTAACTCCTAGATTAATTAGATAAGCCTTTAAGTTACAATAATACAACTTAATAACTAAGCACACTCCTGGCAAGGAAAATACAGTGGCCGACGCCTTATCCCAAAATTACGAGATCATAGATAATCTGTTGTTCTGTACTAAATCGACTAATGAAAACCATGAATTCAAACTAGCCATCCCCGCCACACTACGGTATTTTGCAAGAACTTCATCACAGCCCCACAGTCGGCCATTTAGGAGTGAGGAAAACGGCGCGTAGAGTCCGCGAGGCGGTGTACTTTCCGCAAATACAGAAGATAGTAACAGCGTATGTCAGGTCCTGTAAGTTATGTCAGTTAATTATCGACATTAATTACAGCCCGGCCGAGTATCTAAATAGTTTTCGCGCGACTTTTCCTAACGAGATCCTTGGGATAGACCTTCTTGGCCCTTTTCCCCAAAGCTAGTTAAATAAAAACCGGTATATCGTGGTGATTGCAGACCATTTTTCTAATTGGGTAGAAATAATTCCCTTAAAGCGAGAGTCGGCTGGAATAGTTGCAGATGCATTCTTACATACGTATATGGCATTTTTAGCAAAGCCCTAGGTCAGACTCAAAGGAACTACACAGCTTACTACTACTGTTCTTACATAGGTATATGGTGCAACGTTAAAAGTAATAAGCGATAATGTTAGGCAATTCGTTAGTCAAATTTTTAAGAATCTGTGACATACGGCATATGAAAATGGTCCCGTACAGACCACAAGCAAACATCGCGGAAATAGTTAATAAAAACATTGTTAAAATAATTAGAAGTTACGTTAAAAATTATCATAAAGGGTGGGATGGCTATGTTGATAAACTAGCCTATGCTTTAAGAAATGAAAAGCATAATACAACGGGTAAAACGCCCGCTGAATTATTTCTGGGTATTAAGATGTTGATTCATTTAGACAAACTTTTTTATATTCAGGAAAAGGACCAGAATTTAAACAGGCAAATATTCAAAAGCTGATCGATGAGCTTTGAAAAATTCCGATGTAGCAAGGGAGCGGCAGAAACTTTAGTACGATAGAAAACGTCGTGAATCAGATTTTAAAGTGGGGGATAAGGTGTTGAAAAGAAAATTCACTTTGTCTAGTGCACCAGAAATATGGTATCAAAATTCGTCAATAAAGTTGAAGGATCGTACATTCTACAGCAGATCGTTGGGCCTGTGATTTACTCAAAAACCGAATCGAGAGAAAAAATAAAGGCTAGTCCGGATCAATTGAAGAGATATTATGATCGTAAAAATTTCGATATCTTACATGATTTCTTTCAGGCTTCCGAATCAGAAGAGGCGGCTTCCCCAGGGGCAATTTTAACCCACCACAACTTCCACCCCCCGTGAAAAAGCAAAGAACTAACGAAACTACAATGTCTCAGTTAAGCAGAAGAATTCCGGAGAAACGAATCCATCAACGTGTGGAAGATATAGCGAAGAAAAAATTCAAGGGTGAAAGAAATCTCCCGGCTAGAAACAAGCATCACAGTGTTATGACAAGGTTTCGCAGTAGACAGCCCCAGTATACACCAGGAAGTGGCATACAGAAAGATAACTACAAACAAGACCACCAGTCGGTAAAATGAAGAAGAGGCCTGCCGAAATTGAAGGCACAGAGCAAAGATCGAAACGATCTGCAACAGAGCAAAGATCGAGTTTACAGGCAAGCGTCCTCGAATAGCTATGTGCAAAGAACCAGTTTGCCGGACAGTAAAAGGAAAAGACAAGACGTACCGCCAGTGCATCCTAAAAGACCACTCATCAGGGATCAAGAAAGGAAAAGTCAATTCCCACCAGCGGACAGGAAGCAGAGACTGGAAGTTTCCTACATGAACCAGCTGCTTGGTCCCACTTCTGCAACAAAAGAATGGCTGAATAAACAGAGATAAGTAAATTTTTCTATAAATCTTTTCTGTTATGTAAAGTTGCATGAAAATGTTTCAAATACGAAGTCGCATGGTAAAACCTATTGCCTCGATTGAGGACTAAAGTTATGTTAGCTTGATTTGGCGAAAGCACAAAGTATAGTGCATTATAGAAATGTTAAGTTAATGTAAGGGTTGTTTCCTTTTGTTTGTCGAAAAGCTATTTATGTTAATGCGCCAAAAGATCTGGCCTAATACAAGCAGCTTTGCATTAGTACTTGTTAATGAAAATTTATTTTAGGTTCGCACTTTTGGCGAAGAAAAGTATTCATTCAAGTAAAATTTTAATTTTATTCTCTATTGTCTTAAAAGTATTTGTTTGTAAAGTGTTGAAATATCTGTTGTGTTAAAGTAAATGATACTTTTAATGAAGGTTTAAAGCTCAAAAGAATATATATAATATGTAATTAGTGCTAAAAATTCAAAATGTAAAATTTAATGCATTTAAAGTTTAACGTAGTCAACTGAATTCGCTCAAAAGAGATTTCAGTTAAATCAAATCATGCGATTTTCAGCGAAAGCTTGCATGCGTTTAAGATGAATGTAGAAAATATTTGGTATGCATGTGTTTTGTAGGGCTTTCTACCGACACTTTAGCTAATTTTCATGTTTTTGGAGAATGCTCATGGAGAATTTAGAAATGAATTTAGGGTGTGTCTAAAAAACGAAAACGCACATCGTTCTCCACCTAAACCCACATCGACTTGTTATGTGCTAACAAATCGATGTGCATTTAGGTGCAGAATTTTGTTCACGGTAATACATTACAATTGCGCTTTCACCCCACACATTGTGGAGAGCCAAAAGGGGATTAAAGTTTAAAATTTAAGCATGAATGTTATTTAATAATTGTGAATGCATGAAACACCGTAATGTGAGGAAGAGCTGAAAAAGCTGCGCTAAACACAAAAACATTAGAAACTTAATAAGAGATTGTTGTGTGAAGTTAAAGTGTTATTTATTGTTAGAATCATGTATTCATACGTATTCCTTCCAGAAGACTGGAAGGAGATGACTGAAGGTCATTTGAAAGACTATGAAAAAAGTGGAGCAGAACTATTTCTTTCTGTTTTAATTTAAAATTTTAAATTTCAATGTAAACGGGGCTCAGGTCTTGTAAGTTGTAGAATTTGTCAGTTTGTAATAGGTCTTTAAGGACCTTCATCCAAGTCTGCTAATTCTGGCATGGACAAATGTAGGGATTTATACTTATTTTAGATAACCAGTTATACCTCTTTAGTTACTTTCCTATAAGCCTTCATTCCCCTAATTTTCAGTGCCAGAATTTTCAAATTTGGTAGCGCGCGTAAGCAATGCAAGTTCTACCAGTGGGAGAAAAAGTTTAAATATCGATGTTCTAGTAGGAAAAGTTAAAGAGTCTGTGAAATCTTTGTGCGTGATTGTAACGCAAGCTTCTGCTTAGCAATTATTGTTGGTCTGCCACTATACTCATCTACGCGCTGTAGGATACAGGATTGTATATGAGCCCTGTAGTGTAATTCCACTACTTGTTAATATCTTGAATTCTTGAGTTTTGATTCTACTGTTTCAGTTACCGCCCAAGCAGAGGCGTAGTATGTTAGCGTCAAGTTGACGCAGCACTTCTTCGGTGCAGTCACTATTCCCCAGATTCTATACAACAGATAGACAGTAGAACGGTACACAGGTAAGTGTGATTATTTTGCGTTTGTAAAAAAAATAATTGTTCAAAACGATACAACGAATAGATACAATACAAATACAAAGCTTGATACATAGAACATATTACATAGTCTGTTTATTAAGAACGGTCTTCGGGTTTTTGTTGTTAGCTAGACTATTACAATCATATGCAGAATTTAATGAAAGTCTGAATAATTTTCTACTTAATAATAGAATTACTAATGACTACAGGAAAGCAATTGCATAAATTACTTTGAAAGTAAGTTATGAACATTTTCGTTTGAATAGAACGCAGTTCAGTTCTACTAAATTAGTAAAAAGGGACTTAAAATCCGTGTAATTTGGATTAAATTCTCGTTATCTGTCAGTACGTCAGTGTCAGAAAAAAATTCGTTCGTTTTTTACTACCTTGTAGGAAGTAAGGGAAGTACTGTAACCACGAAAAATTCTGGGTACCATATATCAACAGAAATATCCATTTTCACAGCTATCGAATGCAATTTAACAATGTTTTTGTGTGACATCTGTACGTAAGGACAGAATAAAGGACTCTGTTTACTCAAATTATAAAAATGATTTAAAATGGATTCAGAAGATATTTTTTTCATGGTGTATATACGTACATACGTACGTACGTATGTATGTATTTCGCATAGCTCAAAAATGAGTAGCCTCAGAACGTCGAAATTTTATGTATAGGACTGCTATATCATGCAGATGTGCAGCTCCCGTTTTGGTTGCATTCGGCCGCACCAAACGTATATATATATGAAATGTGCCATGAAGATGTGATGTAGTCGTAGCTCAAAGTAACAAACGATGATAACAAAAAGAATCCATTTATTATTTTTCTTGAAAAACAGCTGTGTTAAAATTTACATCTTCGACAAACAATTAATAGCTTTTTGAATTGATGTTTATTCCATCATTACATTAATGAAAAAGACCGCCCGATGTTCCTTTGCGAGTTCTTTTATACCTACTGGAAAAAAGGAGTTTCCAAGAAATGACGTCAGCCTCGTCAGCCAAACCAGTTCCTTTAAATATTTCCAGAACATTCTATAACTGTACGTGTAGGAAAAAGCGGGAAAAACAATTTGACTACGGGACTGTGGATTTAATCCCACGTACTTTCGAATAAGAGATCGTCGCCATTAAAAAGAAAAGAAAATGCATTTAGAATTGTGATTGAGAAAAAAAAAAAAATAAAAGACGAAAATTAAATTTGGGTTTTTATATCTATTTTTGACTAGGAAA
>KK116583.1:38996-85850 GCA_000611955.2 Stegodyphus mimosarum
CCGCCCGATGTTCCTTTGCGAGTTCTTTTATACCTACTGGAAAGGCGGAGCTTCCAAGAAATGACGTCAGCCTCGTCAGCCAATCCAGTTCCTTTAAATATTTCCAGAACATTCTATAACTGTACGTGTAGGAAAAAGCGGGAAAAACAATTTGACTACGGGGCTGTGGATTTAATCCCACGTACTTTCGAATAAGAGATCGTCGCCATTAAAAAATGAAAAGAATATGCATTTAGAATTGTGATTGAGGAATAAGCAAAATAAAAGACGAAATTTAATTTAGGGTTTTATATGTACTTTTGACTATGGAATATTATTATTACATATATATATATACCTACACACCCGATCTGTTACTCGCCTCAGTGAGCTCAGTTTTTTTATTCTTATATGTTGGTAAAATTTTTGCTTTAAAAATGTATGAATTATGTTGTTTTTATCTTCCGGTTAAGGTTATTATGCCTTTAGTAAATCTGCATGCAATATTTGTAGAATTATCAACAATTTAAAAGTTGATTAAATGCGGCTAATTATTTTTTTACCATAGCAGCCATATTTGTTTACATTTGAAATTTAAAAGAATATTGGATTTGTTGCCAGTCTAGAAAAATAAGCTTCGCAACAGCAAAGTATGCTTGAGCCATTCTGGAATTATCATTAAAGCTTTTATATTATCCCAAATATTGACTCAGCATAGCGTCCACAACAAATTAAGTCAGTTTCTATGCTTTCAGTGTTTTTTTGCCAAGTGAAACCAAAAGTACCGTTTACTTTTGTGAACCAAAAAATCTGCCTTCTTGCTCGCTGCGGAATTGCTTGTTTTTGCGTAGAAACTGTAATTTGAATTGTAAATTTTTTTTTATTGTTTTAACTGTATTTGGTGGAAAGGGCAAAGTGTGAACTAAGATTTGCATTTATTAATATATGTGCTTTTAATTAGTTCAGTTTTACGAATTACAGTTCAGCAAACATTAGTAGTTGCTTCACTAAGGCACATTTTATGGATGTTTCTCTCAATACTATCCAGTCATTTAGAAATGAATAAAGCTCTGATTTCCTACGCTTTGATAAATAAAAAGTAAATGAATTCATTCGAGATGATATCTAACATTATAATATATATAAATACAAACTGGAAATTTGAATATAAAGCATGAAAGAATATTGTTGCGTGCGTATGGGTTCGTGATGGATTGAATGCACAAGTAGGTAAAAGTTAATAAATTTTATTCTTTTCGCAAGAAATAAAACAAAATGCTGAAATATTTCTTGAAGATATTTGTACAATATCACAATTTCTCACAGTAGTTATATTTTAAATTACTGCAGTATTAAATAAAAATCAATTTCAAAATACAAAGAAATTAATTCGATCTCACAGCAAATTCGCTACAATCAATAACAGCAATAAGTAAACAAGAGTTCGCTTAAAGCAACAGCAAATGAGCTGATATGTTTTTAATCTGGCTTTTATAAGCTTTTTAATCATCACAAGAATATTCTGGTATAATCTATTTTCTTGATTTTTCTGGATATTAAAACAGTACAATTACGAGATTCTTATTTCTTAAGTATTAAATGCACGCGTTCTTGTATTTTTACTTTTCCGGCGTAGCTTTCTCTCCAAATTCGTCATGAGCTGCATTACACAGGAAAATAAAACAATTTTAATTAAAATTCTATTAAAATAGCTAAACAAATAAAAAATCCGTAACAATATGGACTTAAAAAATAATTTTAAAATATTGTGTAACAAGCTAGGAAAACCGGATACCTGTTAACCAAACTACCTCTTTTTTTACATTAATAAGGAAAAATTCTACCACATATCACAACGGACTTCATTCTTTCATTAACCATTTCCGTTCGATATCTGGACACTATTCTTGAGACCAACAAGTGCTTTTCCTCTTTTGGGAAACCATTTCCTGTTTTGAACAATAACCTTTGTTTCCGGTGGGACGCTTTTCTAAGAAGGTGTATTTATTTCTCAAAGACAAGGGGAATGCATCAAATGTGTAGTTATCTATAATGATGGATGCTGCACATTACAAAGGAAAAGTTATTATATAAAAATTAAACGTTCTTATAAAATGAAAGGTGAAGGTCAGAAGAGCATACTGATTTCATTTAAAAGTATTATTTGCATTTTATGTGTTGGCTTGATTTAATCACATCTTTGTATATTTAAAGAGCCGTATGCATTTCTTTAAAGGTGTTAAGTGAAATAAAAATTATTTCTATACTGGAACGTTTTCTACAAAAGCGTTACAGAAAAATGTTTTATTTCTATTACATCTTTGCAACAGTTTTACTTTATAGAATTCTTTTAAGAATTTTGCTACTTTTATAGACATTTTTATTCATATTACTTTATCTGTTATTCATTCTTTATATTGAAGTATTTTCAAAGATTTTGCAGCACTGAGTTTCATAAGATACTTTAAAATATTTCAGATAATATGTTACATGAAATAATATATTGGTTAATTGATGATGTATTTGTTAACTGTTCGAGGTAATATATTTGTTAAATGAAAATATATTTTTCAAACGTTGATACAAAAAGAAAGAGTTTATAACTGTTCAATTTTTTTAAAGATTTAATTCATTTTGATATAGCTATTACTGGCTATATCAAAATGATACGATGGGTTTAGCAGTTTAAGTAATTTTGGAGGGTTTTAAATGGTTGATGTACAATTGATGGAGACACTTATATTCAGGTCATTTTAAAATGTATTTTAGAAGAACACTAATAACGAGTCAAAGATCATTATGCACCGATAATTGACAAGCATTCCATTCCAAAAATTAATTCGATTAATAGCATACCAGTGAAATGTCAGGATAGTGGTAATTGACATTCCATGATCCTTCAATCATGACAGATAAACAGAGTTATTCCTATTTAGTTGAATGAGATCTGAAATTCTTTGTCGTTAATAAATTCAATTTATTCTTCAGATTAATTCAGAATTATATGTATGTACGTAATACATATTTATACATGTAAAGTATTAACAGAAACTATTCTGCGCTGTTAGAATTATTTGAATTAAAACCAAAAGATGAAGAATGGCAGAATGATGGTTTTATAGATAAACTCTACTGAATTCGATGATAATGACGCGGTGTCTCTCTTCCTCTAGCAGGAAAAATATTTTGAAAGGCAATATGTTCAATGCATAACATTTTTACTGATTGAAGAATAGAAGAAGTGCATTTCACATTTCCATTGAAATCAAAAGAAATTTTCAAGGAAATCGATGCTTTGAGATTTATTTTTACTTATAACTTAACCTAAGGTTATTTTGTTCTACATGATGGTCATTTGTTTGTGTATATATAATTTTACAGCGATTAATGGGTAAAGGTTGTGAAATTTTTGCCATTTATCGTTGATGTTTAGTATCTTTGATTCAGGGATGTGTTTGCTATTTTAGTTTCTTTGATTGAGGAATACTTTTGTAAATGTTATATACTTTCATAATTTTGATTTTACAATTATTATTCTTAGCAATTAACTTTTGTTTTTTCTTAATTATACTTTTGGTTGTCTTTATGGTTTGGGTTATATTGTTCACTTCAATTTTCCTTACATTTTAGCATACGGTTTTTTAGTTATTACAGATTTTTATTAATTTTTCAGTCATGAGAAGTCCATTTGATTTCTCTAATGTTAAATAGCTTTGAGACGCTTTCCAACTTTTCTAAATTAGCTCCTTTTTTTAATTTCCTATTCTCATAAAATTTGTTTTTTCCCTATTTCTAAATTTTTCTGTGCTCGATTTTACTTAATATATATCAGAAACCAAATTATTTTGCATGCTAAGTGTTAAGCATATAAAATGTTAAGCATCAATTTCTTTTTACTTCGCTTAAATGAAATTCGTTTCTAAGTTTATGCAAATTATTTAAATCTTAAATTTCTGTTCGCACTCGGCCCACCAGCGGCCAAGCGGTAAAACGCTGAACACTGGTAGTTCGGTCCGAGGTTCGAATCCCGCGAACGGGCTGGCTGCATGGGCGTTTTCGTGGTTTTCCCCATGTGTAACGTGTATACGAGCCAGTTTCCCTTAGAAAGTCCTCCACGAAGGCATCCCTCCCCTTAGGCAGATAGCCCTCGTGAGCTTTGCCATAATTGAATAACCTAACCTAACCTAACCTGTTCGCACTCATTTATTTGGTTTTCAGCTAAAACCACAAAAAGGCATCTTCAAAAAACTCTTAACTATTTCGTTTATTGCTAAAATCTAACAAATTTAATTAATGATACAAAAGTCCAGTATGTTTTTCCCGAAAAATATTTCAATATAATTTCTGAATAACAGTTTGCTACGTGAAGTGAATTTAAAGTGAAACTTTACTTAATTTTATATTTCATATAGGGATGGTCTCTGAAATATCTTTTTTTAATCACTACAGTAACTGCATAACTACACTCAACTGAGGTCAATAATCATAACTTCTGACAGAAACAAAATTACAAGAAAAAATTCTATTAATTAGAAAAATGGATATAAACTAGACACATGAGCTCAGTAATATTATAGTCAATAAACTGAAAGCAATGAAAAGTAGCACTCAGTAAAAAAACAACAGCAGTAAAAATGAAAGAAAATGAGGTTTATAAAACTCTTATTTTATTAAAAAGTCTAGAACTCTCTATTTCAAGTTGAAATCTATCATGTAAGGGAGTTTAATATCAGAATCACGTTAGTTTCAAAACAAAATGTATATGAAATGTTGGTTCAGTGAAATGTCGCTTCAGTTATTTTTTTTGGAGAAGAATATTTTCCTTATTTATTATCCAGAAGTTGAAACATTTTGCTAGCTGGGAATTTTCTAGTTTTCTCTTTATTATTTCATTTTCGTTTGTAGTCATTCTGATATTCTTTAAGCTATAAGTTTTACTTTGCTATGATACGTTGTATTTCCAAATGCATCTGAACACATTTGTTTTATTTGCCTTGATATAATATATTCCTTAAAAGAGAGTTAGTCTTTTTTCTTTAAATAATGCATTTTATTTTCTCAGTCTGGGTATAGTCAGAAATACTTGCAAGGCTATAAAACAGTCTATTAATTATTATATTAATTTGAAATCAATTAAGTAATTTTAGTCCTATAAATCTGCTCATAAGTTTTTAATTTAGAAACACTATTTCTCCCACAGCGTTAAAATTCCTAGGTTGTTCCCTTGCGCTTTTAATAAAAAGTATAAAATATTCCATTAATCTTTCATTTCGTAAAGTTAATGATAATGGTTTTGGATTTCCTTCTCACGCCTTTTAAATGATCAGTTCATATTTTTCACCATATGTTCAATAAATTTGGCATCAGCTATAGAAACTGTCACTTGCAAGGATGTGCACAATAATAAATTATTTAAAACTAATGTAATTATGGCTATACTTTTACTTTTTTAAAACCATATGAATAAAAATGTATAAAATCACCATCATTTCTTCGATAAACGTTTTCTGAGCGTATGTTTACCAGTTACAATTACAGTAATAAGACAACGGCGTGAATTTTAAGGGATTTACTGAATTGTAGTAAATATCAATCCGCTTACGAGGGTGAAATAAATCCTCGAATTTATGATTGCACATTTTCGACGTCGTCTTACAATCTTCAAATATTGTATTATTCTTGGTAGATGCCTATAATGCAAGACAATAGTGGAATGTAAAACATAGTGGAACGCTTGTATTAGTGAAATGCTTTTATCTCAGTAACCACAAAAGCTGTAGTTTTCGTTTATGGCTTGTGGATATTCATTTATTTAATTTATTTTATTGCACATTTTCGACGTCGTCTTACAATCTTCAAATATTGTATTATCCTTGGTAGATGCCTATAATGCAAGACAATAGTGGAATGTAAAACATAGTGGAACGCTTGTATTAGTGAAATGCTTTTATCTCAGTAACCACAAAAGCTGTAGTTTTCGTTTATGGCTTGTGGATATTCATTTATTTAATTTATTTTAAAGCAACTTTCCTTTTATTCTCGTTTTCAAACCACGCTTTCTTGCACAATGATAATAATTTATCTTTCGTTTATTCAAATGAGGTAGAAAGAGCTAGTTAAGGGGAGTTTGTGGAAAGTGGTATTAGACTGTGTTATGAGCGCCTGAAGGCAACGTTGTTAGCTTTGATATACTAGCGATTAGATTTTCTGTGGCGGTGAGTGCTTTGAGGCATTAGGATTGTTTACGCCGACTTTTACGAGTCAAATCCTTCTTGTCTGTTTAATAACCTGTGAAAGACCGTTACGCTAATCTAATTCCACTTTATTTTCAGTTTCTTGTTACCTTTTGAGTTAAGCCAAAAGTGTTAGCTTCTGTAAGAACAAGTCGGTGCCATCTGTGAAAATTATATTGATTTATAAATGGTAGTTTACACCCTTCTCTGGACCTTACGGTAGTAAGACTTGAGGATAATTCCTCACAAAGCCTCGTTAGTTTATGTTTGCAAAGAATATGAGACGCTATAAGCTTAGCTAAACGAGACCATTGCAAAACAAAGCAAAAAAAAAGGTGCACGTCCACGAATTAGTTTATACCACCGTTCAGTTCTATGTTGGAGTCAACAGTAAGTAGTTGTGAGCGACGTATTGATTTTGGTAGTACAAAAATAAATATTAAATGCACTAAGGTAGAGTGAATATGAGTTAAAAATATACTGTTGCCAAGAATAAATTGTCAAATTTGGGTGCACGTTTACCAGATTATAGTGGAGAAATTCTTCAACGGTGTGTGTCAAATAAAAATCTGATCAGTTGCGTGATTTTACCAAAAACGTCAAAGATATTTAATTTTTTACGTGTATGCAATGTTTGTGACAGATTGTGGTTTATGAAAATCGTAACACCAGCAACGATGTAAAAATCAACGAGAAAGCTTACCATAAATTAAGATTAAAGTGCTGTTTGATAAAACTGAACGTTTTATGAAACAGCACTTTAATCCTAACATGGTATACCTTGCACAAAAAAAAGGACAGTTCCATATCTCCCGTTCTCGAAAGCGCGACTTAGGAAATTTTATTAGATTTGTATAACACTGATCTAACATAAGTATTCTGACACAAAATCGGGGTTTTCCTCAAATAATATATCGATTTTTTTCCACATTTCGATTCCACATTCGATTCAAATTATGGCAAAGTTTGGAAAAATCGCGCTATTAGATTTTAAAAAAATTAGCTCTCAAAATTTTTGCTCTACATATATTTATTAATATATCTTTTCTATTAACTCACTTGAGTCCTAATTTCACAGTTCGGAATTTAGGTTCAATCCAAATAAAATTCATAGCTACTTTCTGATTTGTTTTTAAATTTTATATTTTTTAGTAATTCTTATCAATTTTTCGAAAGCATTCTTAAATTACGACCTATCAAAAATTTACAGCAACTTAAAGTCGATGTATTTATAAGTATATCAAAACAGTAGAATTTTTAAATCAGAATTTCCAAAGATATACTTGAATTTATATATTGGAGCGTTTTGAAACTTTTAATATTTGTTACAAGCGATAATAACACGCCAGATGTACTTTACGCACTTTGTTAAAATTATATGAAAATATGAACGATGCACCTTTTTTCCCGCTCGTGCGCAATGAAGAAAGAGAAAGAAAAATAGATTGCCGTAAACTAAGAATTTCCTTAAGCTATGATTCTTAACACAAATTGAAAAAAGGGGCCAAGATAAATTTTAAAATTTCGCATTAAGTTTCTCATCAACTGTTATAAAATTTAATATGAGCATAATTTGACTCGCAGAATAGAAATGTGGAAAAATCTCAGAATGCCATTTCAGGAAATGTCCGTTTTTGTGTCAAAATACCTATGTTAAAATAATGCTAAATATAAATCTAATACATGTCCGAAATTTCGCTTTCAAGACATGAAAAACGGAAGTTAAATTTCGTGAATCGACCTAGTAGCACGGGCTGTATAGTATTGTTCAATTTCTTTTTCTTGTGCAAGGTGTACCAACTAATTACACAAGTAATTTAGGTAATTCATACAAAGACTTTACTTTTGCGATGAACATCAGTGCTAAACGTGTAAGGATTTTAAGTTCAGGAACGTTTATTTTATTTTAAAACTTTACTATCATCTCTTACTTTCCACTTTCGGCCAGAATTAACGAGTGAATATGTTTATGCAAATTGTACTTGCTAACGCTTACGTATTTAAGTTGTGGCTTTTTGCTAAGAGAGTAGAAAAGAAGGAAGGAGAGAGAGCCCTCTTGCTAAGAGTCTTCACGCGAGCTTGCCATCAGTTACTGTCTGCCTTTAAGGACAGAAGTTTAACCGTCTTGAAAGTTAAAGACGTATTGTAGTTTTCCGCAGTTTGCGTACTACAGACGTAGTAATTTAAAAGGCCAGTCTTAGTGCTAGTCATCTGTGTAAGATAGTAAAAATTAGATCTTATTTAAATTTTTGTTAGTTAGTAGTCTTATATTCTTTTACGTTCAGACCACAAGTAGTTGGTCTTTGTATTCCGAAGTTCGGGAACGTATGTAAAATCGGTAAGCAAATAAAGGGGAATTTTAACCCTTCTTATCTTTGTTGTATCTTCTACACACGCACGAACATAGCTTTTAATAAGCTCCCTGTTCCTACTCAGGACTACAGTTATGTCTGAGAAATCGACTGGAATCTACAGAAGTCCTGATAAACTATTGAATTATGCTTGTTATTTTTCGTATCATCGACCAATTTTACACAAACCACTCCAATTTATATTCAGGAATAATGTTAAGAAATACATAGCTAATGCATTAGCAATTGTTTGATTTCAAATTTCTCCAAATTTTCCTAAATATTCGTTCTTTAAAAAAAGTAACAAAATAATATGTAAAATAAAATAAAAAGTAAGAAATGTTAAAATCTTGGGAACTAGCCCTACGCAAGTAAAATCAGCCATCAATTGGAATAAATGTAACAGACAGCCTCCTCTAATTTTTTTCAAGCACTGTATGAAACGTCCTTAATTATTTAACAATTACAATTTAAATTCAGTTCCTTGTTTTTTTATGTATAAAGAATAGCTTATTATTACTGGTATTACAGAGGCTGTTCGCACACTTTTTAGGCGACTTTAATGTAAAAAAATACCCTCATTGGAAAAAAATTGTTTAACTGCAGCTATATTTTGCGAAGTGTGAATTATCTCCTGCTGTTTAATAATATTGTTTTTGAGCAAAATGCCGATTTTAAAGAAGCAATCGACGGTAGGTTTCTTTCTGAAGAAAATTATTTGTATTTAGTTATTAAAACTGCTATGAAATCCATGATTTTTTATTTAAATCAAAGATATATAGTATTATCCATAAGAAAGGAAAAAACGTCAAAGTTTGTTTTCAAGGAGAAAAATTGTTCAAAATATATATTCAAAGAAAAAATGGAAGGTTTCAAATGTTGCATAGGTAAGAATTTTAACGTTAAAAGAAAATCTTCGGTTTCAAAAGACGGTTACATAATTATTAAAATGCTTGTCAACTGTAAACAAAGTGATTAATCCTGATTTGAATCTTGAAAAGGCGAAAACACGTAATGTAACGTCTTTTTGCACATATCGCCAAAAGCAGAACGCCCTTTAGTATTCTCTATAAGAAGCAACCATTTGGACAAAAATGGAAAAGTGTTGCCTCAACAGAGGAATCTTGTGTATATTTAAACGAAAGCAATAAAAGAAGATCCGTTTATTATCATTAAAGTGAATAAATAAATCGTAGAACATGGTTCAAAGAATCTAAAGAAAAGTTTTCAAAGAGATTTATGGTTGTTGTTGATTTTGATATAATGACAAATAAAAATTAAGGAGAGCACAGAAAACTGTTAATAGCAAATCGGGAACATATTTTATGCCCAGTTTTTTAATATGGAATACCTAAATACGTGGTCTTTACCCACAGCGACATCAAACGATAAAACTACGTCAAGACAAAGCAAACAGCCGCACGCAAAAATCTACTGGAATTTTCTTGAAAAAGTGGAACAAAAAACGTGTATCAAGGCCATATCCTTCACTCGTAGTCCTACTTAATCTCCTGATGTATCACCAATGGATTTTTGCGCTTCAGGACTTTTAAAAAGCCAATCGTCCGAACATCGACCCGGAACCATCTGGGAATTTGGAAAGCTCTTCAATAGGAACATTATAAAGTATCTCTTCCGCAAATGAAAGAAGCATAATTTTCTTGGAAATTTAGGCGCAGAGAGAGAGTGAAGAATAAGGGTTATCAAAATATTAAAATGCAAAATTCATAGGTAAAATATTTCAGTAAATACAGTATTTGTGTTGCTGATTTTTGATATAATACGTAGTAAAAATTAAAAAGGATGCAGAAAACTGTTAGAGCCAACTGTACATATTATCGGGAACATATATCTAACCCAATTTTCAAATATGAGATAACTTCTCATTACCCAAAGTGCCATCAATCAGTAGGACTGTATCAAGAGAAAGCAAGCAGCGCACGTCAAAATCTACTGTTAATTTCCTGGAAGAAAATGGAATAAGAAACGTATATGAAGGCCTTCTCTTATATTCTTAGGAAATCTGCTGATGTATCACTCATGAAGTTTTCCGCTTTTGGACTTTTAATATTGTCCTATGTCGACCTACACCCCTGCTTGGACTTTGGAAAGTTGTTGAAGAGAAATTGTATAAAATACCTCTCTCAATACTAAAAAAGGCTTAATTGGCTTTGAAATAACGGTGTAGGAAGATAGTGAAGACTAAATGTTATCAAATGGAATATTTAAAACACAAACAGTTTAGGTAAAAGGTTTTTATAAATACAATGAAGATCGTACAAAAAATGTACGAACAGCCTCTGTACCAATATGTATGTCTCGCAAAATTTTATTTCCCACATTTGTACTAAACTGTCTTTCATGAATCAAACTCTGTAGTCTGAAAAATGCAACTGCTTCATGTTGCTTTTAAAGCTGAAGCAGTTCAATTGTTTAAAATATATTTACACAAGCAATCTTTCTAAAATGCCTTCAATATAATTTTTTTCGCGATGCTGTTTGGTTTTAAATCAGAGCTTTTCTTTACCAAAACCTATAAACAGCTGTTTCCTCTGTGTTTTCATAGATGCGCATGTTTTTATTTGAATGAAAGTGCTTGACGGAAAATTTGTTATTGCACTGCAGATAAATCTAAGATCTGATTACGTACAACTTCCTGCAGAAAATATAATTTTTAAAATAAAGAATCAATTCATTAGCGCGAATATTATGATTATTTAAAAATGCTAAATTATAGTAATGAGCATATAGCTTTGTATTTCACTATAAAAAAAGGTATTTTTTCACTAAACTTTATTTGTCATGCAATGCCACATAACTCAGCACACGAATAATTAATGAGATTGTTATTATAGCATTTTACTAAATTGTAACGTTGCAAAATACTTTTTAAAAGCTAGAAAATGAGATTTTGTTTTTGGTTTTTCTTGAAATTGTCAGCATTTCCTTAATGAATAATTCCTTGAATAGGGATCAGTAAAATATTTGTCTTGAATTAGTTATGTCCTTCTTTCATTTCATTTTCCATTAGTTAAATTATATAATAGTATGTATTTTTTCCCTTTGTTCAAATTATACCAAATTAACCATATCTAAAAGAATTTACTTAACAGCAGTTTTCCGTACATCTCTCTCTTTAAACATGTTTTCATAATTAAAAGCATTCCTTTAATTACGATTTAATCAGAAAAAACTTGTAAATTCTTTACTTTAGCAAAAAGTGTTTTGCTGATTTTTACTTTCAAATCGCAAAATGGGAATTAATCTTGCTTTTAAATTCAATTATTCTTTTAAATAAAGTGTGACCGGAATAACACATGCACTACTTTTGATATTTAAAAACAGCATTTTAAATTCTTTTTCTACATTGTACGACTGAGAATCAGACGCATTAAAAAAGTACGTTGCTGCGATGTCAGACGAGAGTATTCATGACAAATTACCCTAATCGATAGAAGAAGATTCTGAAATCCTTGAAATGCAAATTGATGGTATGGAAGGAATATTCAATATACTATAAAAGAGATTTTCTGCGCTCGTATATCTGGTATCAAATTTTGGAGATATCTATAGCACTCGCTTCAAGCTTTGTAATACTACAATTCAGTTTCATATCTTTAGATCAAATCTGAGTTAATTGACCAAAATGTGTAAAGCAGTTTAATTACAAACATATCTGCTCCTATACCATAATTATTATTATAAAAGGCAAACGTTTTAGCTCGTACAGAATTAATCAGAAGAATATAAATGCAGGCAAATATCTCAACATTGCTAACTAGTAAGAGATTATTACTAACCAAGAGAATAGTCCCAATTGCTTTTTAGTTATTTTATACTATGCCTACAATGTAGCTCAACGAAGACAGAAAATGGAAACGTATTTTTGATCCTTAATCAGCCTTCTTAGGAGATAAAATTTGTCATCACTGCAAACATTTCTACTTGAATGCTGGTAGGAATTATATACACAGTACCCGCGGCTTATTAAACTCACTGGTTAAAAAGTTCAGCCGCTTATTATGTTCAGATTTCATGAAACCAAAACAGATTCATACTAACCAATAGAAAATTTATAAACTCATCTCCGCCGCTTATTAAACTCAGATTGGCAGAAGACTGTTTTTTCAGTGCCAGGATATTCTACGTGCACATAGCAATGCTTTTCGTAGGTCATCCATTTAATGTATTTTGAACCATGGCTTTATCTTTCAAGTATTTAGTGCCGCAATAAAACGGGTGTAGAACCATTAAGTTATTTTGAAACAAGAGACATGAAAAATGTGCTATGCCTTCGCCTCGACTCTAATTTTAGACCTCTCGAATAAGCGTTGAGTATGCTTCCAGTTACACAACGAAGGCTTGAGGAAAGGAGGCAGAAAGTATCTTATAAGGATTTGACCAAAAGTTTCCAAGCCCCCGGTCCCTGTTCCTCTGAGACACTGTTTTCAGAGACTTTGGTCCACACAGGACTTCACAGGAGCAGAATTCCCTTATCTTAAGGTTAACAAAAACGATCAATCAAAGTACAGGCATTGTAAATGAGTGAGGGTTCCTGCTGGAACACCAGTTGATAGGAGATAAAAGTGCAGCTTTTGTAGCCCATCTTTTAATGTTTCCACATTCAAAAGCTTCCATTTGGTATAAACCAGCTGTTCTCAATCCTTTGACTAATGGGTACCATCTAAACAAAAGTTAAAAAACGTGAGTATCACCGCTATATTTTACAATGATTATTTTTCAATTTCTCAATAGAAATATTAAAGAAGATATATTTTGCCATTTGTACAGCCTACTGGCTATTCGTATTAAATATGCACACATAAGAAAATATTACATTAAAATTTGATTCCCATTTTAATTATCAAAATTTAAGTTATAATACCTTTAATTCTAAAATTTAGCTTGAAATTTGGACCTGTTTATAAGAGATCAATTTCTTTATGTCTGGCTTTATTTCATTTAGTTTAAACCGTAAATTAGGGTCCACTTTTAATTTTGTTCTGCATTTATTTTTCAAATATGACATGGAAGAAAATTCTCGTTCACACATATAGGTTTCGCAAAAAGATGATAAAAATTTAATAACTTTATTTGAAATGTCTTGAATTCTTTTTACCGGTTCAGCCAAAAGTTAACGAGTGTGTTGTTTTTGAAAGCTTTAGAAACAAATAAAAGAAACTACTATCATGTTCAGCCAACTGAGTTACCAAAACCCCCATTTTAAGTAAATTTAGAATTTAAACTGGAGCTATTTAAGACTGCTAACAATTTTACCTCAATCTCTGCAAAAGCAGTAAACCATTAAAAGATATTAAAAATTTAAATTCCTCTACATTTCAGAATCCTTCACAGCAAACGTTTAAATTAAAATATAATTTAAATTTTGAAAATAATTGAATCTTTGCTATTTTTAGAAAATAGTTAAATAAGTAAATTTTGAATAAAATTTCTTAAGTATTAAAGTTAAGAACTAAAAGTTCAGAGAAAAAAAATCTTATCTGTCAGCATGATAAAACTTGAAGAGTTGTTAAGTTGAAGACTGAACAATCCATATCTGGAAAATGTAGGATCGATGGACTTGGATCGACTCAATCGACGGCAGTATGATGGAGGCCGAACTGCAGAAGATTAACCCGGAACACAGGAACCTGGAGCTGCAACTATAGGTAGGAATCGTAGTCGGAGATGGACCTCATCTTGAAGTACGAAAAAATGTAAATTCTCAACCGGAGTCGTAGATACTCAGATTTATCAGGAAATCCCATATAGAAGTAGTATTTCTTTTCTTTTGTTTTTTGATGGGGCGGAAGTAAGGCAAAAAAAAACTTGGCTCGTCAAGTCATTGTACTTTTATTGTTAGTTAGTCATTGTAGTTTAGTCATTAAATGTGATTATTCTCTCTAGGATCAATTAAACTTTTTTTTAAATTTGTCGGCTAACAATGGATATCGGCGAAAGGAGCCATAAGCTCCCAGCTGCGATGAAATCTCATCGAAGCTGCCCCACAAAAACTCGTGCTCAGAGCACACGAGAAAAACGTCAAGTGAGCCGAAGGAAAAAGAGCGAAAAGTGAGAGAATCACAACTGCACCGCCTTTTTATCAAGTCAGGAAACCAGATATCGGCAAATCCTGCCAAAAGGGTGAAAAAATTAAAAACTCTACACTTCGGACAAACCCCTGCTACAATTGTCCAAAATCCGAGGAGTTGAACTGGAACACAAATTCGAATCTCGCCAAGCCCGCCAAAGGAAAAACCAAGAATTCGCGGCAAGCGTGAGAAAACTAGCAAACCACCCCTGACCGGAAAAATTCCTAAGTAAAGGCTTAGAATTCAACTACAAATGCGACCTTTTTCACTCCTTTCTCCCCTAAACCTGAAAATCCCACGAAGTGCAAAAATTTCGTTAAATAATTAACTGTAACTTAAAAACTATTTAAGCTAGAAACTTGAAAGTACTCTTAATTAAAAGGCTAATTTTTCTGCATCCAATGACATAAGTTAACAGAGAATCAACCTAAGTTAAGTAATTTTAAATCAAGTTTATTACACAGGAAAGCACCTAATTCCATTGTCTGTTTCAACGCGTTTACGAGTAACAAGTGGAAGAAACGTACAAATCTTAAAGTACCAAAACCCCTAATTAAATTTAAACTAAAGCAAATATAAATACGACATATTAAATAAAATAACGTTGTGTAGCATAAATTTAGAATAATGAAAATTAAATCTTAAGTCAAATTTAAATAATTAAGTGTTACGTGGATTTGCTACACAACACTGGCAACATTATTTAAAATTTTAACGATATAAATTAGAAATTTTTTAAATTTACCTTCCATACACATTCAAATGCCTTAATTATTCCAAGTTGATTCCTGCAAAGCTTAGAGTTTCTTTGTTTGGTGCTATTTGCGGTAAGCAGCTAGCGGAATGCTGAAAGACTTGTTCACTTTGATACTCTCGGTGAAGTTCCAGCAATTTTATATTATTATTGATAGCAGCAAATTATAGCCTATGAGTTACATGTCAAGGTTCACATATATCGAAGATGTTAGTTAGTAACAGAGATATTTGTTGGCGATCCCCACTAAATTTACAAGTAAATAACTAATGACTCCAGTTAGGAAAAATTGCAGGGTGTTGCATATCAGCATCAGATAGTCCCATTAATCACCATATATGTCTTTAGGTAAGAAGTTAATAAAACATATAATATAATACAATTCAAATATATTAGAATTTTTTAAACTTAAGAATTTGCTTCCGCATTTTGTCTATGAATTAAAGAAGAAATAATACTTAAATAACATTGAAATTCATATTTTGATTTATAATAAAATTGAGAAAATATTTAGAGGTAACAATCTGTATGTTATTATTCAGTCTTTTCATTTTACATATATAAATTAAAAAAAAATGCAAGTGGCAACAAACACAAGAAATGAAATTAGAAATTTTTATAAAGTACCCCTATACTATTTGGATACTAGTATATATTATTTTTAATTATTCACTTTGTCACGCGAATTAACACTACGCTTTTATAGTACAAAGGTAATAAAAGATTATTGCTCCTATCAATTGATAACAACTTCCTATTTTGCGGTGAAAGGAATCTTAATTTTGGTGTAGTGGAAACAATGATATCTTCTTCCAAGTATTTAAATACAATAATACCTAATACTACAACAATTTAAAAAACTCTTTTAACTATTTTTTCTATTGACCTTTTCCCTAATACATGCAAATTCTGCATACAAATTTTAAATTAAGTGGAAATACTACTAAAGTTTAATTTAAAATTAAGTGTAAATACTACTAAAATTTTAAATTAAGTATAAATACTACTAAACGTTATGGAATCACTGAAGCTGATGCAGAGCCTTTCCAGTATGGAAAATAACTGATTAATTTATTTTCCTCAGTTAAAGAGGAGCAAATTATCATAAAGGAAAAGCTTCCAGCTACCAAACTAAGAGAAGACTTACTTAGATTATAAAAAAATATAATAGGAAAGGAAAATAAATATTGTATATCTTGATGTTATTATCCTGTATGCGGATTCTCCCGGCAACATTATTTAAAATTTTAACGCTATAAATTGTAAATTTTGTCGGAAAATCAGCCGGTCTGAAGGAATAAACTCATACTTTTGTCAATGAGACCTTTCTTTGCTTGCCTAGAATGTTAGGAAATACGCAAACTGTACAGTAAATATCCGCACTAATTTAATTCATCAATAGCTATGACAGACAAATTGGAATTGCATATATGCTGCATCTTGTTGCCTTTCCCACTACCTGCAACAATTTTTTCTGCTTTATCTAGGAACTTGTATTACGGTAGCACGAGGAATTCTATTGATTCATTCATGAACCATTGGAATGCGTGAACGGTTATAATACGTACAAAAGTTTCTTCGAAATACTGCAACTGAGGGAGAAAAAGATGTAACCCACTTGGAGTCAAGTCAAAGGCGACTACCGTTATATTTGCCAGTGTAATTTGTCAATAACAGCCACAGTTCTGGACACCATATTGTATTTGAACATTTCGATGCTGTATACATCATTAACCGATTCGATTCGATTCGAGACAAACAGTTTCACTGAACAATCCTGCGAACAATCGTTTCCTGTGACTGATGTTGTGTTCTTTATAGAAATAAGCATGAAGTAATTCTCATGTATAGTAAACGTATCTAAAAACTGGAAACGAACTGTTCATCTCTGTACGCGAATGCTTTCGCATTCCGAGCGAAATTCATTGGGGTCATCCTCGATGAATTCATGAGCATGAGAGAGCTTTCCCAGCATTCAAACAGTGCTGCAGTCTGTTCTTCAATTATACATGTCAGCCGACAACACATCTGACAGATTTTGTATCATCTTCTAGCATGCTAACGCGCCATACTCGTAAAATATCTGAACTATTCTTCTCCGCATATCATATAGAGGGGTAACTAGGCTTATAAACCATATAACATGCAACTCTTCTAAAAAAAAAGCCCGTTTTTTATCCCATGTTGGTTTCTAGATACGAACTCTTAATTACTCCTTTTTGGTCTCTAGATTCAATGACTCAAACATATACAGATCAAAACGTTTTCAACTACAATGAGGTTTTTTTTCCTGGACGGGGGTGATTAAATGAACAACCATGTCTATGGAGGAAATAACATTGCCAGAACGCAAGGCAATGAATGACAAATTAGCTTTGATCTATTGCGATTATGACAAAGCTAAAATTTCTGTTGGAATTTCATTGTGAAAACTATCGTCTTCCTAAAAACCAGGATAGGCGCAGCCTAGATGTTATGTGCAGAGTTATCTGCAATGCTTGGTTAAATAAGCAAAATTGTTTTGTAGGAGTGGTGAAAGTCTTCGCTCCCATCTTAAAATGTTATTCACAAGAAAGGAGTCTACCTGAAAACTGAAAAATTTCATTTTATAATGGATAGTATTCTAACTACAGCTATCAGTGTATGTAAGAGTTGAATGAAGAGTTTACTTGCATAAAACCTATGTTCTTTCCTCACAGTGCTAGATTACATTTAATTCATCAAATAGTTAACTGTTAGTTTCAACACGTTTCATATCACGTTTCTAACAGTATTTCGAATTTATCTCTGACACAGAATTAACTATTAAGGAATTCTGAAACACCCATTTAAGTACATTGTTCGTGTTTTATTAATAAGGCGGGGCAAGGTTTTGTGAGATTTCTCAAATCAGCTGGTAAAGCTATAGCCCGGCTATGCCTAAATTGAATTGAGAAAGTCCTGAGAGCAAAAATGATGTCGTAAATATTGTTGTTTCATTACGTAAAACTAGGCATTTGAAAGTCAAAAAATAGAAAACAGGTATAAGAGATTTGGTATAAGAATAGAATATTGATCTGATCATTGAAGAGCTGCAGAAAATAAGAAGAGAAAAAAAAAACGAAATGACGTCAAAAATCAAATGTCTTCAGAGAATTAAGAAGGTAGGTACAGAAAGGAGGCTATTATAAATTACATAATGAAAATCTTGCAGCGCCTGTAGAGAGAATCAGAGCTACTTCAGATGTATCATAAAAAAACAAGCCGTTGTTTCTAGATCCGCCATCCTCAATGACAATGTCATCAATAATTTTAGGTTTTATAAACACCTTTCTCCAAAGAGACAAAAACAAAATACATAACTGATGAAAACAAATCCAAAGTTTAAAACAAATTTTAAAAAATTCAGTGATTATTTCACATAAATCATGATGTTTCACATGCATCATGAGAAAACGAGGATTTGGCAAATAGTACTTAAAATTTCTGTATAAATGCCTTCTTATTTTTTTCCAAAATTCTAAATTTGAATACGAATTAATTGACTTTCTATCAGGAAAAGTGAAAAACTGGGTTTTAAGATATGTGCCATTGTCGGCAATGAATGAATTTCGTAACTTGAAGTACCACTGATATAATTCCGCATTCAGTCTTGAGGACAAAATCCTGATTATTTCTGGATGATCCTAGTAAGATTTAATTGGTAACAGCTTGTTATTTCGAGCTATAGAGCGTTATCCTAATTATATTAAATTCAAGATTTAAAGGGAATTTATTTGAGCTTCTAAGAAACAGCCGTGGATCAGGTTTTAGTTTTTAAATTGTACAAGTCTTAGAATACAATTTTAAATTTCATTTTCTTTGCCAAGTGATTAAAGAGTTGTATCCAAACTGTGAATCGCAAACGTAGTAATTCACTGAAGTGCTAAATATTTAAAATAAGTTTTCAGAAAGCTGTTTAAAGTATATGCAAATGATTTAATATAGAGATAAGACGAAAAACGCCATATTGCAAGTGAAACAGAAATTTCTGGTTCAGTGATGGTAACTTTTCTGACAATGATCATCCCAAATTTTCAAGAATTTTTTAATTTTGCTAAAGAATTAACCTGCTTCACTCTAGAGCATACTAGATTAATACCAGTAGTAAACGTTAATGTCAACTGAAATCAGAACTAATTTAGATGAGAGTAAAGCAAATAAAACGTGAAAATAACTTAGTGCCAAAAGATTAATATCTGAAGCTGAAGTGGTTTTTCTTGGTTATAATTAAAATTATTATTTTATTACTTTTAAGATTTATTCCCTTTGTTTTTTATATTTTATTTTGTTATTTTTCATTTCATTATTTGTTTAACTTTCTCAAGGTTTAGAAATTAACTGAATATCCGTTTATTAACTTTGTCACTTAAACATATTTTTGATTTATTTATTGTTTCGTAAGGAAAGGAGATTTTTTAATTTTAAAGCACTATTATTAATAATTGATTAATTTTACTTTAGCTCAAACTATCATTTGATTGAACAGGATATACGAAATTGTCTTAATTACTTTGTAGGGATTCATATTTATTTTAAGTAACCAGTAAATTTAATTTTAAGTTACTTTCCTATAAGCCTTCATTCCCCCACTTGTCAGTACCAGAATATTTAAATTTGGTAGCGCGCATAAGGAATGCAAATTCTACCAGTGGGAGTAAGATAGTCGATAAATATCGATGTTCTAGTAGGGAAAGGAAAAACTCTGTGCTTGGTTGTAAGCAAGCTTCGGCTTATAACTTATTATTACACTTATTACAGCTTCGGCGTATTGCTGGTTAGACGTGGCTGAATAGCTATTATCTTGCTGCCACTAGACTCATCTACGCGCTGTAGGGTACAGGATTGATTGAGCCCTGTAGTTTAATTCTACTACTTGTGAATATCTCCAATTTTGAGTTTTGATTCCACTGTTTCAGTTATCGCCCAAGCAGAGGCGTTGTATGTTAGCGTCAAGTTGACGCATTGTAAATAATTTAAAGAGCTTAATAAAGGTTAGTTTCTAACCCTTCTTCGGTGCAATCACTATTTCTCCAGATTCTACACAACAGATAGACAGTAGAACGTTACCTCTGACGCCCGAACATCCTACTCGGATCCAATGGCCAATAATCAGGACGGACAATCATCCTTACAAGATGCAGAAGTCGTAGATCCGACGATGGCAAGCCCATTGGGTGGATTTGGTTTTATAATACAGACGATGAGAGCAGCAATTAAAGCAGCAGTGGTATTCGACGGTAAAACCTCCGTCACTTCGTATCTGGAATCCTTGGACACGCACTTTCAGTTGCATCCGGTACCCGAAAGACAAAAAGTAGCTATCGTCTCCAGTGCCGGCCGAGGACAGGCGGAGTCTTGGTGGAAAAGAATTAGAAACTTCTTACTCGGGGAAGTCGGAAGCCTCACCTACAATTTTGAAAATTTAAAAACGGCACTCCTGAAGGCCTTCCAGCGTGAAAGATCGCGCGAAACTTAAAGCCGAACTCTACAGCTTTTATCAACGGAAAGTTGAACACCTTACCGAGTTTATCTTGCGTAAAGTCAAACTAGTGAATATGCTATATGGAAGGAAACTCGATAGCGAGGTTATTGAAATTAGATTATCAAGATTATTACCTGCAGACAAGATTTCGTGGAGCTGAGAAACCCACGAACGCTGCAAGAGCTATTCGAATTAGCCGTAAAGTTCCTAAATCGGCGGATAGCGGAAAATTCGAGATTTCTTACCCAGGGACACTTCAGCAGTTCTCAGAACAGCCAGCCGCAGAAAGAAACAAATACAACGTATGAAAACGCTTTTTACCTACGCCGTCAAAGAGCAAGTATGAAAACGGTGAAGCCAAAGACCGCCAGCGCACCCAGCAAAAATCAGGAGGAAAGAAGAATTTAAACGAACAGAGCGGCTTGAGAAATTGAGGATTCACACACCCTGTGCATCGCAAAATCCCTCAAAGTTGAATACCATGGTAGTCAAAAATTCCCAACTACCAGTAATCTAGGTTCTTTTGAACGACATACCCGTAGAAGCACTCGTGGACACCGGCGCGGAAGGAAATGTTTTAAGCCAAAAATGCCTCTATACAAATTTCCGAAGAATAAAATTGTTTAAAATTTGTAGCACAAAAATCGTTGCCGCACAAGGGGAAGTTTGGGAATGTCTCGGGAAACTATCACTTAACGTTTCGGTAAAAAAACGAAGTTTTGAAAGTTCTATTTTTGTGTTAAAAATTTGCAAAACAATGTAATGTTAGGTACAGAGTTCCTCAGGGCGGCGAACGTCACAATAAACTTTGCAGAAAATTCTATGTTCTTGAATATGGTGCCAAATCTGGTGGAAGAGGTAAATGTTCCTGTATCGATCTCCAGCATCTAAAACAAGATAAAAGAGCCAAGCTGGAAGTAATCGTAAGTAGATTTAATATGCTTTTTTCTGAGAAGTCAGGGAATACGCAAATTGTTATCCATGCGATAGAACTAAAATCAAGCGAACCTTGTAAAGGAAAACCATATCGATATGATAAGGAGAAAGAATTAATAATAGAACAAATGATAAGGGATAAAATAATTACTCCCATCAATAGTGAATATGCTAGCCCAGTTGTGCTATGCAGAAAGAGAAATAAATTGCTCCCATCGGATCCAAAAGCTTATCGTTTTGAAATTGTTTACTGAAAATCTAATAGCATGACTAAATTTTCTATTTAATCTTTACCGGTAATACAACAAATAATACGGAAAATTAAGTCTACAAAATTATGAGTACTATTGATCTTACTTTAGGCTACTTTCAAATAGCCACGAAACCAGAAGATGCGAATAAAACAGCGTTTATTACACTGCTCGACATTGAAAATGCAACACAAAGAAGGAAGTGATCAGAAATTGATGAAATTTGGAAAAAAAGACAGAGACTGCAAGCAGTAATAAGCGATCTTTATTTCAAAATCATAGTAAGAATACAGAGCGAGAATCGGTTCAGTAGGATAAGGATAAAGAACGGAGGACGTGGGCACTATGCCTCTACCATACGGTTAATTAGTACAGCACCACGTCCACCATGATCCAGATTTGTATGATATGCCTAATAAGAAAAATTAATACAAAAGATGTAGTAAGGCTGCGTGATACAATAAGTAAATACATATGGATATACTATAGAATATTATAACAGATTATATACACTCACGTTTGTGAAAATTGCAACACCAAGAAGGAATCGTCATAATTGAATGCAATTTAATACACAGTTGAGTGGTAGTGGTACAAATAAATGATTAAATGTTCAAAGCAAACAAACAAGAACAAGAGATCAGAATCAGTATTTTGTGTGGCCACCACGCGCCGCAATAAGTGCTGCTACACGACGTGGCATGGAGTCAAACAAAGTTTGAATGTCTGACTGAGGAAGAGCATTCCATATCGTTTGTACGCGTACCCAAAGTTCGTCTGCAGACGCAACAGGACGAGGATCACGAGCAAGACGCCGACCAATGACATCCCACACATGTTCAATTGGCGACATATCCGGGGAACACGCAGGCCAAGGAAGAAGCTGTACCTGCTGCGCTGCAAAGAAGGATTTAACAATCCGAGCAGTATGAGGGCGGGCATTGTCCTGTTGAAATACAGCGCCTGGCAAGCTTTGAAGGAAGGGAACAGCTTCGGGCTGTAGAACTTCACGGATATACCGGTTGCTGTTCAGATTGCCCACAATTCGTAGCAATTGAGATCGTCTATGATATGCTATGGCGCCCCAGACCATAACTCCGGGTGTTCGTCCACTGTGGCGTTCGATAATGCACTCCGGAAGGTGGCGTTCACCGGCATAGCGTCTGACACGAATGCGGCCATCATGGTACCACAAATTAAAGCGGGATTCGTCAGAAAACACGACATGCTGCCAATCAGCACGCCAGTCTCTATGCTGATTGGCCCATTGTAGCCGCAGGCGGCGATGGTCGTGCGTTAGGGGGATCCTGTATAAAGGAGTCCGTGCGCGCAGTCCACACTGCAGCAGACGTCTACGAATTGATGAAGCACACAATGAAACACCTGTAGCTATTGACCACAGTGCTGCCAATTGTCTAGAGGAAGCTGTACGGTCCGTCCGCGCCATGCGGACCAGGTGTCTATCATCGCGAGCTGACGTCACATTTCGGGGTCCACTCCCGGATTTCCGAGTTGTCCGACACTCGTCCGTCCACTGCTTCCAAACGCGCATCACTGTGCTGCTGTTACGCTGCACACGAGAGGCTACTGCACGATACGACAATCCAGCTTCACGAAGGCCGATGATTCTCCCTCGTTCAAACTCTGTAAGTTGTTCAAATCTCGCTCTCTTTCGTCGACGAGGCATAAGTACAGATTGAGTTAACGTTTACCACTAGCAGATAACCACCGATAACCATACACGCCTCGCTACAGCCGTCTATTTATTCGGATCCATCAGCCGTTCAGAGGGCGCTGCTCAGCATACGCATGCGCTACGGATTTGCAATTCTAATCATTTGCATATCATGCGCTACTTTGCATTTCCTGAAAATTTCAGCTCACTCGCGTAAGTCCTTCATGGTGTTGCAATTTTCACAAACGTGAGTGTATATTAGGTAATGAAGTACAGTTGTGCAGAAATCATATATGCCGATTCGTATGGAGCTTATATGCAGAATAAAGTCCTATGATGGTTGGCATAAGTCCAGGTTTAAAGAAGAGAGCTTATCAATGATACGCACTAATTTGCGAGTTAAGTGGCGTTGCTTTATCAAGAATTTGGAAAAGGCTTGTCGATAGGTGCTGGGAAAAGGAATGTGCAGTTCTTCTGTCAAAGGACAAATTGTGACGTAATGATCAGGTGTACCGACCTCCCCGCAGCTACATATATCAGTGTTACTGATGCCGTGTCTCGCATAATATTGAGGAAAAGGCCCATGCCCGGTAATGTAGCGAACTAAAGATGGAGAAGAAATGTTTCTTTCTGTGTTGACGTACGAGAGATGGTAGTACGTGCGTCTGCCGGTAAGGCTATTGTCCCATTCGTTTTGCCATTGACTTAAGACCTGGAGCCGTAATGTCTTCTTGAGATGTGATATAGGCCACTGTATGTTTATTTGTACGTCAGTATGTCCGGAGGCTGCATCTTTAGCTAAACGATCAGCAGTTTCATTTCCTAATAGGCCAGCATGAGCTTTAACCCACTGTAATTTGATTTGATGTGGCATTTGCTCTCGTAAATCTCTTTGAATACCTTGTATTAGGGGTGAAGGATGTTCAGGATTACCTACAGCGTGTAGAGAGGATTGGCTATCTGTCTTAACAGTTGCTGCGGAAATGTGCTGATCAGTGAGATAGCGAATTGCTTCAGAAATGGCAGACACTTCTGCCTGAAAAACGGAGTTTTGTGGTCTTAACTGTCCTCTCCACTGGTGTATAACTGTATTGTTCTGAAAAACGACATAAGCTGCGCCGGTGTTGTCATCTATTTTAGAGCCGTCACTGTAGATTTCCGTCTCTGAATTGGAAGTAGTCGAGACCGGTTTCATTTGAATTCGAACTCCAGCTCCTTGGTGTGATGGATGTAATGAGAAGTTGGGCATTAGTCTCTCATAGTTTTCTGGCAGATATATCTCATCGCGAAAAGTTGCTGGCCGTTGCAATTGTTTGACTGTTTGTCGAACTGCCTCTTCTTCGACTCTAAGGTGGAGAGGCAGCAGTCCGGCTAGTACATTAAGAGCATCGGATGCTGTGGTACTGTAAGCTCTTGTGATGTTCAGAGCAAAAGGACGTTGGATAGAACTAAGATATTTTATTTTGCGACCCTGCATGGGATAAGCCCATACAGCAGCCGCATAAGTAACCATCTTTTCTGCAACTGTTTGAAATAATACTTTCTGGATATGTGGGTTTAAACCCCACCTATACCCCTGGAATCGCTTCATTTGCTTGGCGATTGTCGCAGTCCTTGTTTTGAGGTCAAGGATGTGGGGTATCCAGGTCATTTTCTCATCGTAAATAAGACCTAGATATTTTAATTCTCGAACGATCTTCATGCGCTGATTATTTAATACTATTCTAGGTCTTCGTGCCAATGATCCACCTTTTTTGGGTATTAGCAAAGCTTGAGATTTATGTTCTGCTATAGTTAACTTTAGTTTTGAACAGAATGATGAGAAGAGTTCGCATGTTTCGTTGCAGTGCTTTTGCAACTCGTCGCGTGTTTTTCCCCTAACAAGCAGAGCAGCATCATCCGCATATGCAAATATTTCAGTATGTGCTGGCCAATCTGCTGTTAGTACACTGTTGAAAGTTAAATTCCATAAATGCGGGCCAGCACATGAGCCCTGTGGGCATCCTTTTGTTTGTTGTCGGTCTATGATGCCATTTGTATGTATTAAAATAAGTTTCCTGTCTGAAAGATAATGACTAAGAGTTTGATACAAATTTTGAGGACACTCTGCTGCTCTGAGAGCCTGTCTTATAGCGGGCCACCACAAGTTGTCAAAGGCACTCTTAAGATCAATGCTTAAGAGTGCCGTGTGATAGCCATTGTTTTTATTCTGTAGTATTATATCCCGAATGTCATGCAAAGCGTGGAGAGTTGAAAACCCGGGTCTAAAACCAAATTGTCGAGGACTAAGGATGGCGTTTTTATGTAGGTGAAAACGTAAACGGTTCATTAGAAGCTTCTCAAAAATTTTTCCCATTGCTGAGAGTAAACAGATTGGGCGAAAGGAGTCAGGATTACTTGGGTCTCTGTTCTTTTTCAGGAACAGGACTACCTGTCCTATTTTAAAATTCCGTGGGAAGGTGCCCGTGTGCAAAAGCTTGTTGAAGAACTGAATAAAGAAACATGGAGCTGTATTTATAATTACTTTGGTAATGCAATAATCAATTCCGTCCGGTCCAGGCGCTTTCCTTTTGGGTAAGTGTCGTAGCACTTGCAAAAGTTCTTGTTTTGTGAAATCAGGATCCGGAGGAGCATCAGACGTATTATTATTGTTCCGAATTAGGATGTGGGAAGCCGTGTCTTCTTGTTCGTCATCGTGGCCAAAGACAGCTTCAAGAATTTGCTGAAATGTGTCCTCAGTATAAGTAGTGTTTGATTGTAAGGAAGGTGTGACATGGAAACTTGCAGGATTAAACAGTTTTCCACTAGCTATTTTATGGTGTATACCATATATTTCCTTATTTTCTGTACAGAACGATTTCCACGAATTGATTTTTGCTTCTAGAATCATACGTTTATATTTGGCTCGTTCCATCTGAAAACGCTGTAGGGTATTTGTTTGTAGATTAAGTCGTCTATCCGCTTTTAGCCTTCGACGAAGGGCGCGACATTTCTGCTGTTGTGCTCGAAGAGCGCCTGTCCACCAGTTAACTGCTTGTAGTCGTTTGGAGCTTCGGACAGGTAAAGTGTCATTGCATGTTTGTTGTATGGCCGTTTGTAATAAGTCAGAAAAGATTTCCAATTCAGATTGAGTATTTGCCCGTAGAAGATGATGTTCTAAATCTCTTAATTTGCTATGAATTTTTCTGATGAAGGAATTTAATTTGCGACCTGGGAGGTTATAACGTTTTATTATTGGAATAGAGGTAACTTTATCTATTGAGAAGGTAATGTATTTGTGATCAGAAAGACTGATAGAATCTTCAATTTGCCAGCCTTGTATTAAATTGGCTGCCGAAGTAGTGGTAAGCGTTAAGTCCGGCCATCCATGAGCATATATTCGATCATAAGATGGTGGGGCGTCTGTTGTATTTTGTAAGATTAGGTTATTGCTGGAAATAAAATCTTCCATTGCACGTCCTCTGCTGTCAGTGGTTCGATAACCCCAAGCTGTATTATGTGCGTTATAATCTCCAGCAAATACCATATTAGGGATATGAAAGTTGTGGAAAATATTCTGCGTAGATTGAAACAGTGGGGACAGATCCTCTGTTGGAGAACAGTATTGGGAAGCTAGAGCCGTTGAGAATGTTTGTAGCTCCAGAAGAACCGCAACATTGTCCCTTTCCTGACAAATGATAGATGAATTCCAGTCCGTATTGCAGGAGATTAATATGGCGCGTGGAGGCTGAGCACTGTCAATTTTCTGGTATACATTCCATTGTAATGGAAAGCCAGTGGCTTTGCCGGAATGAGTATATGGCTCTTGTGCGAATATAATGTCAATGCTATTTTCTATCGCAAATTGTATTGCTTGTGCAGTTGCAGCTTTTGCACGCTGCAGGTTTATTTGGAGGCATTTAATCGGTTGAGTTGAAGTTTTATAAGATAAGTTAAGCTGAGAAGAAGGTGCAAGTCCTGTAATAATATTTTGTGTGGCTGAAGCGAGCTGAGAGCTGCAGGATTGAGCATTAATAATCGGTGATGTTCCTGATGCTGGTGGCTGCTTGTTGGTAGACAGGGCAGTAGGGATGATAGGCCGGATGGTTGAAGTTGAATTGGGTGCCATATCGATTGTTTGCATCACCGCAGTTGATACATTCTGGGTGGTCTGCTGTGCATTTTCGAACTGAATGATTGCCGGCGCAGAAGGCACAGTACTCCCCCTTGTTAGTACAGGCATCCTGTGTGTGGCCAAATTCTTGGCATTTGTAGCATCTCTTGATGCCGAGAAATTCAGTGATAGTGTGAGGCTGCCAGCCTGTGAATATTCTACGGATGTTAATTGCGGCTGTGAAGCTTCGAGGCTCACACTCCAGGATCCACTTGACACGGTTTGGACGTCGTTCTTTAAGTCTGAAGAGTATTTTGAATGTACCTGAGGGAAGTCTAGTGGAGGTACTAAGTTCAGAGACAAGTTCTTCTGGGGCAACTTCGATTGGGACGTTATGTATTGCGCAGCGAGGTTTTCGTTTTTGTCTTCGTCTAAATTCTGCGTTGACATCAGCCCGGGTGAGCTGCTCTTCCAGTTTTGCGATGTCATCAGAGGATCGACAATAGACTTCAAGGCCGCCTTGAGTAGTAGGTGTAATACGTTCCACTGAAACCGGAAGTTTTGCTAATGGAATTTTCTCCTGAAGCTCTTTTCTGAGTTCAGCTGAAGATTTTTTCGCTTTGGGTTTGATTATTAGACTTGGTCGCTTAGTTTGCTTCAATACCTCCGCAAATGTGGGCGGTGGTAAAACTGGGAGTGGTAAATTAGCTGGAGCAATAATTGGAGCAGTGTTTAGAGCAACAGACTGTGTGTCCAAATCGGTGTTAGATGAGATACTACGCACTATAATAGTATCTGTATTTGTTGCTGTAGTGTCCACCTCTATGGGTTCCTTACGAGAGCCGCTAATTGCGAGTTCTTTAAAGGCAATAAGAGTGGCTATCAGACGCTCTCTGAGATCTTGTGGAAAGACGTGTCTGCTGCTCCGTACGAGTTTGGCTATATGAACACCTTCATCAAAGAGCGCACTGATTTTTTCCTCAAATGTATGTTCTGCTGAGGATATTAATTCTGATATGTCAAATCTATCACAATACGTAAATGAATCTGAATTTGACATTATGCACAAGTGATTCACAGAATTAGCTGTATAGTCTGTTCCAATTAGTAACTATTAAATTAAAAGCACATATGGTATTGAAATTACAATGTGATACCAATATGCACAAGTGCACAAGTGATTCACAGAATTGTCTATAAAATTGAAAATTGTCACAGAGTTGTCTATAGTTCACAGAATATGCACAAGTTATTCACAGGATTGTCCTTATGGTCTGTCTAAGTCTGTATCAATTAGTAACCATCAAATTAAAAGCACATATGCTATGAGACATAGATATGCAAATACAAAATCAAAACACTAATTAATGCAATTAGACAAAAATTGATAATATAGAATGGTACAGTAACACATTCCAAGATAATACCTCTTTAGATGGTGAAAATACCACAATTCATTACTGAGAAATTGATTTACAAAAATAAAACAGTTAGGACTTAAAAATTAGCGTACAGTTAATGATAGGTATTGTTTTACCAGGCCAAAATATATACTATTCTACTAATGAACAAATAATATATTTTTAAAACAAGATAATTCAATACAGAGATGACGACTCTTTAGATAGAGATATTGAATTATAAAGTTTAACCAAAAATTGCAGTTTGTAAATTTGGCTTGAAACTGCTGAGAAAAAAAAAGTCTAAGTCCAATAAGTGAAATTTAAAATAAAACAGTTCGGGGAAAAATGGTTATTGCAAACGTTAGAATGTAAAATTCCTACCTAATTATCCTTTAGATGGTGTTTCTAGGAGTAATTGACGCGAAGATATCGATTTTTCAAATTTTAGCGAAATTTAGCACTTGTAGATTTTCTTTGGAAACCGAACCCTAGTACGGTCACCACGTGTTGGCCCGGCGGGACCCTTCCGTCGATGCCTCGGCAAGTTCAGTTCAGTTTTGCTGCGACCTGTTTTCCGTTTTTCGCAGAAAAACACAAACATAATCACAATATCGCACTGCACATGCACAAAACTTATATCCGCAGGTTCAGAATGACTTCATACACAATCGTGAATAAGAATTTTTCTCGTACATCCAAGAATTACAGTAGAAGATGAGGTATCCTGCGGAGCTCGACAAAAGCACGTCCTTCCTCGAATACTCTACGTAGCGTTTTCCGGTTCAGTAGGATGTAGGACCACAGCGGACAGTGATGCACGAAGAAACACGTCTAGGCAAAGAGTCAATAAGAGGGCGGATAATGTCCTGAGTGATGGCTCCCCATTTCCTTTCAACCATTTGTCACAGTTCGTCTTCTGAACGAGGCAGGGGCAGAGTCTGCAAACGGCGTCTAATCACATCCCACACATGTTCGATTGGTGACAGGTCAGGAGAGTACGGTGGCCAGGGAAGTATCTGTATACCTTGCAGAGCATGTTAGCAGATGCGAGCACTGTGTGGTCGGGCGTTATCCTGCTGAAAAATTGCATTAGGCAGATTGCAAACGGCCGCAGTACATTATCCAAGTATCGTTGGGCCGTCATAGTGCCCTGAATACAAACTAGAGGTGACCTGGAATCGTAGGCAATAGCGCCCCAAACCATTATGCCACGTTGTCGCGCGGTGGGGCGTTCCACAGTTACTGCCGGATTAGATCTGTCTCTACGTCGATAGCGCACGTATGCGGCGACTGTCACTGGATAAACAGGAGCGTGACTCATCTGAGAACACGACGTTTTGCCATTCTGTCATCCACATCGCTCCAGTCCGGCACCATTCTAAACGTTGGCGTCTATGCTGTGGGGTCAATGGCAGTCTTCTTAACGGACGCCGTCAGCGCAGGCCCCGTTCAACCGATCGACGGGAAATGGTTCTGTTCGACACGGGAACATCCAGGGTATCTTGCACATGCTGCAGAATCGCGGTACAAGTGACTTGCAGGACCGCCATTGCTTGTCGGCGGATGCGTCGATCCACGCGTGCTTATCCTTGGCCGCCTTGAAGTCCGGATTTTACGACACCAGACAATGCCCTGTGGGGTATCCTCAAATGATACGTCAAGAAGAAGTCGTACTTGGACTGATACCCTGCGGCTAAATGTGCTTGAAGCCTTGCAGCATGTGAACACAGCAGATGCAGTAGATGTTAAGCGTGTGAGTAAAACATTCAGGCATATCAAGCTGTGCGGAGAAAATGGTGGTGCATATATGGACGTTGTGAAGAAATAAATATGTGCTATTAAAGTTACAATGAAATAATTGCATGTGTGAAGAGACTTTCTGGTCACCCTGTAGTAGCAGTGAAAGCAGTAGTGTTCCAGATATTTAGATCCTTAGCATAGTTCCGCACAGACTCTACCCCTTAATTGCTCGAAACTGTGCTTTATCCAAAGATAACAAGTTACTCATTTATAAACCCATTCTGCGTCCTATGTTATATTATAGAAATCCAATTTGGGGTATGCCTGTAAAATTAATTGCAAAAAATTGAAGATATCAAAACTGTGTTCTACAGCAGATCATCAATGTCGAATGGTACTAATGCAATAACCGCATCCAAGAGGAGATGGGTGTACAACAACTAAGAATTTACTCCTACAATCTAGCTAAAAATTTCAAGAATGACAAAAAATGATCAACACTCCTATAACTAAAATTTATGATTATGATTATAATGGTTTAACTAATGTTAACCGGCCCTTGGCCATCCTTAATATTTGGAATATGTAAACTACTTGTGTTCGTTGTATTCTTGGCTCACATTATGGTATCCTCATTTTATTCCATATTATGCCTCTCTTGTATTGCATTCTCTGTTTTATAGATATTATCATGTAGTGTTTTGTATCAAATATGCACGCTGGATTCGAAGTACCCTGATTTGCCTTATTTTTTAACTATGTATTTCTGCCACCTACCACCAGCTCGGCGGCCTAGGGCTTTCATTGTTAGGCTACGCTTTACTCATTCAATTCTTATATTCTTACTTTACTTACTCAAAAAAACGTTAGATCTTTAACAGGTTATTTTCCTGAAAATTCGCAATTACAAAATTGATTCTGCAAAGGGTAGGGCCTGTAGCCCAGGTACCCTGGTGTTTTACATCGCTCTACTTGAGTCTATAGTTCTGCAAAACATAAATTGCAATGATTCTGTTTCGTTCATTTCACCAGTACGTATACCTATATTTTGGCATGGTACTGCAGTAACTAATATATATGATACAGAGGATTTTTTTTTTTTGTGGATGCTGGAATTAAAGCATGATATACTTTCTATCTTGCATTTTGAGAATAGTTAATTTTTGTCTAGGAGCATAGATTTAAAAAAAAAAAAAAACTTTTGATAGTTTAGAAACAGTTGGATTCCTCCAGTCGCATCATTGATTAATGAGTTTGTTTTTAAAAATAGAAAAATGATGCCCGATATTTACTTATTGGTTATTGAGTAAATCTAAAGCAATTGGTGGATCACCAAGTTCTTGTATGAATTTTACCTTTTCTTAAATAAACAATAAGAAGCCAAGAAAATGAAAATCATTTTGCACATATTATTAGCATTTTCGATGCAGGATGTCGAAAATTCTTAATGAGATTCAAACTACGGATCTTACAATGATACTGGATATGTAATTGCTTACCTCATGAGAATGAGTACAGATAATTTTTGAAAAGTTTTATTGACGTAATTTGTTTTTCAATTTTTATCTACTGTATGACATGTATTTTTAGCCAATTTTTTCCCTTTCTAAATCGTTTTTAACCCATTTTTGTATTATATTCCTTTAATGAATATCCGTTGAATTATATTTCTAAATTTATATTTATGATATTTACAGTATTTAGATTTGGTTTGGTTTAGTTTACTGTGGCAAAGCACGCTAGGCCTATCTGCTTAAGGGAAGGAATGCCTTCGTGGAGGACATTCTAAGGGAACTGACAACGAATACTCCCATGCAGCCAGCCTGTTTCCTTGGATTTGAACACAGTGTTTGAATCTAGGCCTGTGTTCAGCCATTTTATCCCTCGGCCGCTGGTGAGCTTTTATGGTATTTGATCTTGTATATATTAATTATGAAAATTACTGTGGATTTCAGTTTTTTTGATTACTTCAATAGGGATGCACTGATGAATATATTTCATACTAAAGCATGCTTTTAGATTAATGTTAATATATTAGAATAATAATCACAGTTTAAGAAAATTATTTATCATTTTGGTAGTTGCTTTCTAAACTCAATAAAAGGTAATTAAAGCAATAAATCCATTAATAAAGAAGCAAGCAACTGCTTTAGAGTTGACTGAGACTTCTCATCGTTAATATTCCAATTAATTTGCAGTAAAGAATTTGTTTTGCAGTATGTTTGCAATAGAAAATAATTTGATACGTTAAAACTACTTTTTAAATTCTAATGCTTAGTTTCAGAAAACAACCCAGAAATTATAATAGTTATGCTACAATTTGGAGAAACTTAGGAATATTCAGCTCCAGCTTATTATAGTTAACTAGGCGTGGGTAGGCATTCAATAATGAAGCTCCAGGAATATGGCGAAGGAATTAAACGACTGCAGGTAAAAAGTTTAATCTTTTAAACTAACACAACCTTATAATCGTGCTACTGTAGCTTCAATTTACGGTTTCGTTTTAAATTTATTTTTGTTTAAAGCTCAAAAAGACGTTATTTATAGAAGTTATAGCGGGTTGCTTCTATTACTATAAAAGTACTATAAAAGTAGAAGGTCCTATTATCATTTATAAAAAGAAATAGAAAAGTTGAGAAGATACACATTTCAACCTAATAAAACCTGATAAAAGGTGCTAAAGCACAATAATATTCCTTGCATTAAACAGATACTTCTTGCGTGTTTTTACCGCAGTCAATTAACTAAGCTATATTTAAATTTATCCCAACGGAAACAAATGTTTATTTCCCAATTTTGCGCTAGGCGTCTCTGCTTTCAAATTTCGAAACTTGTATCTGTTTACTAAATTTTAAATTTAGCAGCATCGTAAAGAGATGACAAACGTCAGAAGAGAAATATAATTCCTTCTAATTTTTTTTAAATAAAGAGATCAGAATTCTAGCATTAGAAATACTTCTTCCTTTTATCACAGATGAAACCTCAACTAAATTTGCAGCTGATCAGAACTCCTTATCACTTACAAAATTTCAATATAAAAGGTAAATTAACAAAACTGTTACTGTTCCTCTACATATTCAGTTAATCTAGAATAAAGTAAACAAATAAATAAAAACAACTGCCATATTCGTAACACGCTTTTAGCAAAGTCTATCATTAAAAATTTTTAAAAATCGAGAAAATGTATTAAAAGATTAAATATAAAAAAGATTAATTTATTAGACCAGTTGTGGAATGTATAGCGTTAGGAATATCTTTTGTTCATCAAAAAATTTGTGCAAATGTGCTACAATTATTTGGATATATCATAAATGAGCAGCGTTTTAATTTTTATCATTTAGCTGAGTTAATTAAAAAGAAAAATAAATATTTGAGTTATAAAAATTTACGTTTATTAATTTTAAATCGCTCATATTTTTAGGCAGATTAAAAAAAATATTTGCATCATAAAAATATATGTTTATTGATTTTAAATCGCTCAGACTCTTTACCAGAAACAGTATTGTTATGCATGTATGAGTTCGTAATGTATTCAATTTATAAAGAACCAATGATAGTTTGATAAAATTTACTTACCCAAAATAAACGCTTTACAGCTCTGAAATTTTCCACAAAGGTATTCGTAGAGTTCTTCTCAGTATAACAAAGCACAATCAGTAGTTATCACTTCCAACTAATAAGAATGTTAAACACAACGCAATGCAAAGCGCATCTAAAAGGCGAGGCTCTCACGGAGATTTTTCAACACTCCGAAGTCAGCTCTGAAAACTAAAAAGAGAACTGAAGCTCTCTCCGGGCTTACATAGTTTTCCACTGGCGCCAAGAAATTTCTAGTAAATTCTATTGCTCGAAATTACTGGAAGGCAAATACGGTTAGATAAAAGTTATATATAAGGGCCGGATACGGTTATAATTGCATAAATTGATCAACTGCAAAACCAATTGTGCAAGGACCGGACAAAATGTCGCCAAGTGGTCGCTATAGTTAACGACCTTTGGCCATTTGTCGTCAAAGTTTGCTACAAAACTTAGTCGCTAATACCATCTCCAGCTTCGCGATATCTCGCTAATTTATCGAGATAGCCACTTTCTTTTAATATTAAAGCACTTACCCTACAGGGCTATCTTATTTTTGCAGCCTGAGCTTCTTCTCTTCAGACTTTTCCTGTTACATTGTACAAAACATACTTTAGTCTCACATATAATTCCACTACAAATTATTTACATTTACACAAAATTCGTAACAGCGTACTTTCATTTGGATAATACTTTAAAGACATGCTTAACCGAAAGGTAACAACCTAAAACTCTGCTCTGAGTTAGTATTCCCAGGAAATAAATTAAGATCTTGCACTTCACACATTCGTAATACTTTCTAAAAGCTGTTTCTAGATTATCAGTTTTTTGTCTTTTCTGAGAGTTTCCAAAGAATAATCATATTTACGAGTTTTATTTGAAAAATCATGGTTTTGTAATGCAATTGAACGTTACAGCTCCTTTGAAGGGTAATGAAGACAGTGGTAAGAAAATTTTCACACTTAAAGAATATCTAAATACAAAAATTAATACTGAATGCAAGAAAAAACTATTGGGTCAAATTATTGTTACGAATTTTGTACATAGATAGATCATTTTAGTTCAATTATAGGTGAAATTGTCTTTTTTACTGTATAATGTAACTTGAAAATCTAGAGCGATGGAGCTTAGCGGAAAAGTAAGAATACAAGAGCAAGTCTATTTAACAATGAATCAATGACTATCTCGCTAATCTGGCGAGATATCGCCAAGCTGGTCACAGATATTTGGCAACAAAAAATTAGTCGCCAAAATATGGCGAAATATTGCCAAAAGTCACCAAAATGGGCGATCATCTGGCGACATTTGGTTTCGGTCCCTGCATCGTCGTAATAGGTACTGTAACTAAATAACTGTTAATTGACTTCATATACAACAGTAATCGTACCTGGCGTCATATGCTTTCCAGCTATTTCGAGAAGTACTAGGTATTTCTCTGCGGCCGGGTAAAAATATATGAGGTCAGAGAGAGCATCTGCTCTCAGCTGTGAATTGTTGTTAGTTGTTTATTTCAGCCTAAGTTCGGAGTATTGAGATATCTCCGGGTTAGCATCGCTCTTTAGATGGGCTTTGCTGCATTGTGTTTAACGTCCCTAGTAGTTTGAAGTGTAACTACTGATTGTATTTTGTGATAGTGTGTAGAGCTGTACTATTATTTTGTACTAGTAATTTTTTGGTCTGCTTATGAATAGTTTCTGATTTATTGGTACTTTTGTTTTGTGTGCGCTATGAAATTGTAAACCCCTACCTATGGCTTCTAAAGATAAGTCTTCCCCACCATCATTATTAAACATCTCACATTCTTTAATTAACAATCCGGAAAATTCTGATTCCTCCAGATTGATTGATATTCTGCGAATTACTGATAAAAGTAAGGATCTACTAAACATCGGCAAAAATAGAAAACTTAATACCCAAGAACATAAAGATATTTCTAGCCATTTAACAGCTCTTCGTCAAATAGTGGCAGACCAAGAACTTACTCTAGTGAAGCACGAAGGCACAATTTCAGAACTGAGAGAGCAACTGTCTCTTCAACATTCAAATACAGCAGTGATTTCCGAAGTGAAGGAACATTTGCAGCAACATCAACACGAAGTTAAAAAATTATTTGAGCCAAAGTTTCTAGAACAAACCCCAAGTTCCTACGCCATTGCTACCGCAAAAAACATTAGTTTGAAACAGGCTCCAAAAAGTCAAATTAAAGATCATATTCTACTCCTGAAACCTAAAGATTCACAGAGAACACCTGAAGATATCAGACACCAACTAAGTTCGACACTCAATCCACAAAAACTGGGTATTCATATCAATAATATTCGTACTATTAAGTCTAAAGAACTTCTAACCGGTGTCGAAAAGAAAGCAGATTTAGAACACTTACACCGCTCAATCGTTGAAAATTCACAACTACAAGCCTCCTTAACTGTTCGTACTTCAAAACCCAAAAGTACCCAACTAATAGTGTTTAATGTGCCCTCTTCAACGGCCGCTGAAGATATCAGATCGGCTTTTCTGAGAATTACATCAAATAAAAATCTTGATATTTCGTGTTCTCCAATTCACGGATTTGAAAATACAAATAATTGAATTGTAGAAATTCCTTCAGATTCTAGTCACTGTATTACTTCGTCAAGAGTCTTCATTGGATTCAACTCGTGTTCTTCCGTCCCTACATTTCACTTCCCCGCTGTCTTCAATGGCAGGGTCTAACACATAATCGTCAGAGCTGTCAAAATCCTCCCTGCTGTTCCATCTGTGCAAAACAACATTCCCATAGAGAGTGTTCCTCAAACGTAAAACTCTGTGTAAATTGTGTGCGCAGTAACCAAGAAACTTGTTCTTCATTGCCTACTGATCACGGTGCTCATGAAAGAACATGCCAGACTTACAGGAATCAGCTCAATAAATTATTACACCCGGACAAAGCCATAACCTCGAATGTTGCCATCGTACATAACTAAAAATTCTTCAGTTGCAATTAACATGCAAGAACGCAATTTAAAGAACAACGCTTCAACTCAATATTATAGCATGGACAATGAAGTACAAAATAATCTACTTCCAACCTTGCTTAAAAAATCGATACCTTTTTCTTCATTTCATTTTCTCCAAATCAACTTACAAAGGGCAAAAACGGCTTCTGATCATCTAGCAGAATTCTTAACTTCGTCAAGACCATAAAGACTTTGTTTTAATCCAAGAACCCTATTGTATCGAAGAGAAAGTAAGTAGCATTCCTACATCTTGGAATGTCTTTCAATATTCTCCTCAGTCCCCTAATCAACCTCCCAGAGCAGCTATCATCAGTTTTAATTATAGTTGTAATTACAATTCTAATTACAACCAAAAGAGACCTAGTTACAATCTGTCTTAATAGTTCCAACTCTCAACTACTTATTTCAAGTATTTATGCATCCCCCTCCGAGGATATTTCTCCTTTGCTTCAAGATTTAGAATGCATCTTGTCATCCTTCCGAGGTCCACACATAATTTGTGGGGACTTCAATTCACACAACCAGCTTTGGGGCTACAACCACATAAGTCCAAGAGGAAGGTCCCTTGAGGAATTCTTCAATTCACATAGTCTTGTCATTCATAATCAAGCCTCGAATTTGCCTTCCTTCGAAACAATGTACGGGAGAGGGTGGCCAGATCTCGTAGTCACTTCCCATCACCTAATTAATTCGATTTCAAATCGCAAAATTGAAGAAGACAACTCCCACTCAGATCACAAATATATTACTTTTGAAATTAAAGAGAATTCAGAATCAGTTCTAATGAAACGTTTTAAAATTACAAAAAAGAAAGAAAAGAACTTTATTAAGCAAATTCAATAATCAGCACTTCCAATGATTTCGTCCTTCCAACTAAGTGCGACAAAAGAAGATCTAAATAAAGCAACAGAAGATTTTATAACAAAAATCCAAGAAATTTGTGAAAATACCTTTCCAATACCGTCTGCAAAACCTTACTTTCATATAAATTGGTGGACGTGCTATTTATCAAAATCAGCTATTAATCAAAATGGTACTGAAATCATCATTCCCTGGCCCCGCTCAAATTTCAAATATCAACTAAAACAACTAGCTTCAAAATCTTAGCAAGATTTGTGGAACAATGCTCCACAGGGAAGACGCACATATAACTTGATCTCCAATGTAAGCTTCGCATCTGTGTACTCGAACGCTTCACTAAATTACTTTATAACAGGACACGGACCCTTCCCTACATATTTCTACGCAAGAAATATGGCGAATTCTGATATCTGCATATGTGGGGAACAGGGAACTCCTGATCATTACACTTTCTTATGCCCCTTAACCGAGGATATTCACATAAAATCCCCACGAACTGATCTCCTGGCATTTCAAAGGTTTTTAATTAAAGATAAACATCAGTATCCAAAGTTTCAGAAAATTATGCAACGACTCTCCTCCTACGGCCTAGATCTCTGTCAAGTGTAAGTCCACATAATTTTTTTTGGCATAAACTTAGTGAACTTTTACATAGTGTGATTATGGACAAAATGACTCCCCGCGTGAACTTTATAAACTGCAATATACCTTTATATCTGAAATAACCCATGGACACCCACCTCTTTAGTATTATTATTACAATTCATTTTGATATTATGTTGCCAGTACTAATTATAATTAGCTCATTATGTTTATCTCCTATTTTTGTTGCACCAAATCATATGTTCAATTTATTTTGTGAATCTCAAATTGTATTCCGACTATTTTGTAATCTATTTGTGCTTACATCAGTACTTTTAATAAATACTGGATGCGGGGCGTACTGTGGGATTGCACGATGTTCCATAATAGGCAAACTATAGACCTTTTGGAAAGTTCCAGTCTATTTAAATTCTTATAAAACTTGCAGTCCCCCCCTTTTTTTTTCTTAAAGAGTTAGTATGGGAAGGCATTACCAGTTGACCTATGGTACATCGCTGGTGCCCCCCCCATACTTTTACCTTTACCTTTACCTATAGTTATATTAGATAGTATCAACATCATAGCATTTTTTTAAACTTGTCGAAATCGAAACGAAATTTTTTCTTAAACTTTGATCACTTTTTAGGTCCCAAAATATACGAAAACCGTAGTGCGTCTGTATAATTTTGATTTTTGTACACAGTAAAGTGATATTGTTTAAATACACAATTCTCAAAACACTTGAGCTTTCAGTACACATCGTAAACGCTTTCGCATATGCAGGCTAATTTGTTATTTTTTATTCCTTATTATTTTACTTTTAAGCGTTTCAATGCACAGCTTATTTACAAATTTATTATTCAGTTTAGAATTTGTTGAACTACCCAAGCTAATACACTATCTATAAAAAGTTTGTTTAGTGAAAATTGTCTCACTGAGAATTAAAATTTTATTTTCATTATATACTGAAATTTAGAACTGATTAAACTGATGCTATACAGTTTTATGCTCAAAACATCTCATCTAAGACCTTTAATGGAGATAATGTAACGTTACACTGGACAATTTTATATTGATTTATATAAGAATTATGGAAATGGGTTTGTACAAAATACTGCATTTGTATTGTTTTTATAAATTTAAGTGAGTTTTATAAATTTAAGTGATTCATTGAAATACGGAATAATAAGGTCTTTTAATTAAATGCCAGAAATAAATTCTATATTCAAACTAACTGCTCTCGAAAGACAAGTTAAATATATATTCCAGACTGATAATTGAAAATTTAGATTGGAGACAGGAAACTAATTTGTGACTAGTTCTTAATGGTGTTAATAACTTTAAGAGAAAAATATTCAATATCAAATTATACTTTAGATCAAAACTGAAGCATTATTTTGCGTTTTATTGTCTGTCCTGTTAAAATAGCTAACCAAACAAAGAAACAAGAGTTTGAAATAAATTACGCTTTTTTCGCTTGCTCAGCATAATATTATGGTGGTTATCACATCCAAATAACAAATCGAAATATTCATCGTCCGTCCGACGAGTACTAAGTAGACTTTGTGTATTTTCCTTTTGAAAAAGGCCTGATAGTTCCGACAGTAACGTCCAGACTAAAGTGCGTCTGACAATAACTTGTCATCACTTGAATTTTGCCAGCTTGGTCTAGTTTCTCTTTCGGAACTCCCATTAAGTTAGAGTCAAAGTAAGGAATTATTAAAGCTCCTCCTGTGCATGCTTCTGTAGCTTAAGACATCTGTTTAGAGAATGGATGATCTTATTTTACGCTTAGAAAAACTTAAAGGCTTTCAAAGATCTGCTAGATGGGAAGTGGATAAAACCAATGAAGACTGTTAATTTCGTCCTGTGCTTCATCTCAGTTGAAGGAAAAAGCAAGCTAGATGAAGGTTTTATTTTGTCGCTGTCAAAAAGCAAACAGAAATGCTTAATAGTTTGCCTAATAATAAAATAGAGAATTTTATCCCATCGCTATACATTTGTGTTTTAAGTGTTTAATTTCTCGAAGATTTATTTGTCAAATATAGCGGTAGCAATTTGCATTTAAAGTGCAAATAATGAATTTATACGGGCTGTAATTTTGGAATTATACGCAGTAAATTGAGAATTCTGTAACTGTACTTTAAACGTTTCACTAAGCTCTTAAATTACTTTTCTTGATACGGTTTACAACAGCATTATTTAGTAAATTTTAATAAAAAACTACGAAGACGTTATTTGAAAACACGGGAGTCCCAATATTTGTAACCTATATTAATAATCCAAATAAATCAATAAAAGAAATATTTTTTACCTCCATTCCATAAAGCAAAAAATGAAATTGAAAAAACAGGAAAACAGTCTACAGCACGATGTTCCTTTTATTAAAATTTAATAAACCACAACAATGCATTAAATAAGAGATAAAATGCTCAAGTTTCGGATGAGACCTAATATTTATCCTCTATATATTGACTTTAAAGATAAACGTTTGATTGATATCTGAGCTATTTCTTCTAAAGAAATACAAAATAACCTACGAAAAATACATGTAATGGGTGTAGAGTACTGGATACTCTTTTCCGAAAAGCTTTTATTCTCTCTTTCTTTCCATTTATAACTGAGAAAAATTTAAGAAAAGATAAAAGAATCTAGGTAAAACTTTCGATTTATTCGCTGAATGTCCAAGACAGATACGTATTTTTCAAATGAATATGAAGCGATATTTTGAAGATTGAGAAGACGTTTTCACGGATGTTTTAAAGGATTATTTTAGGAATGAATAGAACTAAATATATTAGATGTAGTTATGGAGGAAGAGAAGTGAGATTAAGATAAAACGCTTTCCTTCGAAAGACTAATTTGAAAAAGGTTAAACACAATATATTCTAAATTTCTTGAACCTATTTTGTTAAGTTTGAAAGGTGTTAACAGTAAGATAATATTTCTATTCAAAATTTATGAAGCTGAATATTTACTGGTTATGTAACACAAATTAACATTTTACTGAAAGTTGCATAAATTTTAAACCACCTTATAACTCAGTTAGCATTCATATATTGCAAAATAATTTCTGTTGGATTAATTTTATTTCAGTTTGACAAAAATCACTTTCGTGTGAAATTGTTTCAAACTATTTGACTTTTTAACGTTTCGGTTATTTTTGCCACTAATGAATATATTTTTACTATGTATGGAATAACGAATTCATTAAAACAGTCCACTAAATAATTTGTTTGAAAAAGTTGCTTTCTTTGAATTTAATCATTTTAACATATTATGCTGCCTTCTTGCATAATTCTTGTCTTGTTTTATTATATGATTTGGGAATAACTACTGCCATTTTTTTTTTAAATTTCACTAACGAAGATAGTTACCATAAATAACCTGAGGAAACTGAAGATATTAAATGGTTTCCCATTCATCAATAAATTTCAATAAATGGAGAGTTTAGGCCATTTATAATGAAGTGTTTAATTATTTTTATGGCTAGAAATGTTACAATTGGAGTTATTTACGGCTTAAAAATGTTACAAATGGAGCTATAAATTTTGGTTCTTAGTTGCAAGAACTATAAATAATGAAAAAGGGAAAATATTTAATATGTAATATAAATTTAAATATATTCAGTTTTAAATGAGATAGAATATATCATGAAATAGCGCTGTTAGAAGGGCTGCTGTAGAATAAAATTTTAAATCAGACGTCGTTCTTTCCTTACGCAAACTCAAAGAAGAATTGATTTTCATTGCAATTCCTTGCTGCATTTTCATGCGGTCCTATACATTTGCACTAATAAATCATAAAATGAAATGCTCCTTTTAAATAAATAGAAAAATACTTTCCCTTTAAATCACAAGTGATTAAATAACTACCCATTTTGTCTTCCTATTTAAATATTATGGCATATGATAACATTCATCATATTCGTTTATTGTATTTACATTTTGTTATTATATATTTTATTCGTATTATATTCGTATTTAATTATTTTTATATTCATTTATTATATTCGTACTTTATTGTGTTCGTATTCATTTATCATTTTAGTATTTCATGGTAACACTCATCATACTCGTTCGAGGCATGCATATATATATATATCCATGTTTGATTTTAAGTTGCATTCGAAATATATATATATATATATATATATATTTCAAAAAAAGGTTCCTATTTCAATTTACATTCAAGGTCTATACATAGAAAAACCAATGAAATTTTTTTCAAACGTATTTATATTTTAAGCAGACGTATATGAAAGGCTCTGCACATCAAACTACTCGTACATAAACGGAGAAAATTTCTGACATCAAAGTTTTCCCCAGTCATGAATTTTCTTAAAATTCGCTCTTTAAGAAGGTATAAATAATTCATAAATCTGTGAAACTAAAAATAATTTCTATGCCCATCTTGGTGCCGTTTTTATATAAAAGATGAAGTCGAAATTTATGCTAAAAATTTTACTTTTATAGTAAACACATACAAAAATGTATCTTTTCAGAAATACTGAGGAGCGTTATATTAATTTAAATGGCGTAGTAATGTTAGAAAATGTGTTACGTATAAAGAATCTAAAAGTTTCATATTTTGATTTTCGTTTTTAGTTTATTCATTATTAGAACTGTTTTGAAATATCTCTACAAGCCGAATAATGAGGTTTACACTTTTAACACTTTATAAAAGTTTATTGAGCGTTGAAACTTTATCTACATAGATAAATATTAATGAATTTTCTCTTAACTGCTGTAAGTATTTTATTGAAGAAAATATTCATATCAATATTAGGGCTTTGTTTAACATGTTTGGGTAATAGGATAAGATTTTCGTATTAAGATGAAAGCATAGCAAACATCTGAGATAGCTGATAACAATACTTAGCCATTATTCGAAGCTTAATAGATTATTTTATTATGTTACGTTTTGTATATATGCATATTCATATACTTGTTTACAACAAAAGGTTTGAAATTTTATGCATTTCGATCAAAGTTTTCAAAGCTCAAAATTACTTTTTTTATTTTGTTTTATGAAAACACCTCTCATACAGCTAGACTCTACCTATTAGTTTTCAGTGGAGCTAGAATTACACGGCTACTGGCACCAAACTTGCCCTCCAGCTGATCATTGTTAAAGGATTTAGATTGCACTGATTCCAATTATGGAGTCCCAAAAGAGTCACGTACTGTTATTTTTTGTCACTACCTCCCCGCTCTGGAAGTGGGTAAATTTGCACGCTTGCTGCCTTTCCTGGATGTGGTAGCCGTTTCTCAGGCTCTCTCTCCGGAATCGAGCCGTGATTCCTCGTCACCTGTTACGACCTGATAGGCGTGTAACCTACCATCGACAGTTGAATCAAAAATTCTCATACAGCTAAACCATACCATATTAGTATTCAGTGGTGTGATCCATTTATTCCTTAGTACATCAATAACATGTATGGCAGTATTTTTTTGAAACAAACATCGATGTTATAGTTGTTACTTCCCAGGATAAATGAAATTTCTCTCAAGCGGAGATAACAATAGAAGAAAACATTCGCACATTTAGGTAAGTCTTCTGGCGCTTTTTTTAACTATTGTGCATTAGAATGCACGATTAGTGCTCGTCAATCAACGCGATTTGTTGCGAACATAATAGAGCCAGTAATATTCAATGTTTAAAACACTTCTGCATTCAGACACATACATCACAAAACTTAAAATTTACACGATTCATTATTTATAGACTTATTTCGTTATTTTCGGTTATTTCGGCTATTATTAGTTATTTCGGCCCACAAATGGCCAAGATGATAAAACTGCTGAGCACTAGTACTTCAATTAGGATACAAAGCTTGGCGAATAAGCTGTATGAATGGAAGATTTTGAGATTCGTCCCATGTGTAATTTTTAGCATTGCCACTGTCACAGAATTCAAATTTGTAATCAAAATTTTCTTGTCACGCTAGTCTATGTGTAGTTATCATATATAGCCAAAATTTATGTCAGTATATACATTGCAAAACAATTAGGATATTAGGATTTGGATACAAACTGCGGATGAGGAAATGTTTTGGTGATTAATATATGATTTATAGGTGTTGTAAGATACGTGAAATAGAAGGAACCAACAAACAAGGAATAACTCAATTTTATTGATGCTATTCGTCAGTAAACAACAAAAAAAAACACAATTTGTGCATATTATACAAATAAAAAAATATGTGATATTCTGGCTACAAATCAGTTTTAATAAGGGGTACGATTTCCCCTAACTGAAAGAAATGTCGCATGGAATCAATGAGGTTATCAATGGAAGATCGGGGTATTCTTTCCTACTCCTGTAAATGACAGCTTTCAAACTGTTGAATTGAAGTGTTAAATTGTTACTGAATAAGCAATTAACGACCCTTTTCTCTAGAATGTCTCAAACATGTTCTATTGCTTAAGATAAAATAACACGCTGAGCAAGAATTAATTTAGAATTCAAATAACAAAATTCAGCGTTATATTTGCAAATTTTCACAGGACAAGGTTTCGATGGTTTTACCGAACCAGTATCCTCAGCTGCCGAAACGCAAATGAACGAGACAAAACTAATCACTATATCTTATTTCGTTCATTTGCCCTTTGGCAGCCGAGGATGATGGTTCGGTAAAACCATCGAAACCTTGTCCTGTGAAAATTTGCAAATATAACGCTGATTTTTGTTATTTGAATTCTAAATTAATGTTCTATTGTGTTAATATCTGAGGTACAGGCTGGCTAATCTATTCGAAGGAATCTTTCGTCAAAAAGTAAACTGTTTACTAGCTGAGCACGATACGGCCTGGTGTTATCATCTATGAGAAAGAATTTATCCTAGATTCTGCAGCGAAAATGACCACAATAGGTCTCTATAGGTCATCACTATATCTTTCACCCGTTAGCGCTTCGTTCCTGATAATGCGCCGGTCGATGCGGTCATTGAGAGAAATACCGGCTTAGACTGTCCCTTCTCTTCCGACAAATCGGAGACTTTAATCAAAAATGCAATATTATTCAATATAAATCTCCAGATAAGCATTTGCCTATTTTAGGTTCTACGCTAAGCGGGACTCGTCCGTGAAGAACACGTTGCTTCACTCATCTCGTCCCCATATGAGATGCTCCTGTGCCCACGTTCTGCGGGCAGCACGGTGGTTTTGTGTCAACGAAACCCGAACCATTGTCTGCGAGCATACAAACCCACATGATGGAGTAGCTTCACAAACAGTCTGAGTCAAAACTCTGGCACCAGTAGCCCTCAGAATGTGTTGTTGCAAGAAAGTGGTGTTCATAGTGCGGTTTCTTCAGGCCGTTAATCTTAAATATTGATCAGCATATTACGTTGTTGAAGGCGTACGACCGTGTTCCGATCTTTGTCGAACACTTCCAATTTTCAAAAACCGATTCTATTACCTGAAAATGTCCCTTTGAGGAACTACTAAAGCTTCTGCTACAGCGGATAGCGTTTGATCTGCCTCTAAATGGCCGATGGCTCTCTAAGTTACTGATTCAGCTATATCATCTTGCTGAGATATCGTATTCTTTGTTACAAAACATTCAAAGCATGTCAATTCTTTTTAATCTTCTCCTACAGAAAAAATGCTACAGGTTGCTTTTCACTCGTTATCTAAAACCGAAGTTTTTGACGTCGCAGGCAAAAACTATTTAATTTTTATTGAAAAGTTGTCGATTATAAAATTACTTCATACCGTACTCATAATATCCCCTACTTGTTTTGAACAGTGTACATATATATGTAATTCATAATTAGCGCAGGTCATAGGGTTTTTAATTTTACTCATAATTACTTTTATTTAGAAT
>KK116583.1:87098-149244 GCA_000611955.2 Stegodyphus mimosarum
CGGCGCGTGGTGGCCACACAAAATACTGATTCTGATCTCTTGTTCTTGTTTGTTTGCATTGAACATTTAATCATTTATTTGTACCACTACCACTCAACTGTGTATTAAATTGCATTCAATTATGACGATTCCTTCTTGGTGTTGCAATTTTCACAAACGTGAGTGTATATATATATGTGTGTGTGTGTGTGTGTGTGTGTGTGTGTGCGTACGTACATATGTGGTTATGCATTAATTAAGATAGAAATCGTCTCATAAATGCAAATATAGTACTTTTCAGCCAGCACATTTTGAGCATTACCCAGTAGACTTGAGTAAGCATTCTGAGATCTCCCGCACAAAGTTATCCTTTTTAACAGGCGAATTTGGTTAATAAAATTTCGAGCTTCTTCTTTGCTCATGATTTCGAAATTAGCAAGACAAAATTTACGTAGAATCAAAACATCTAGCCTGAAATTTCTAAAACACATCAAATGCGTTTTTGTGGGAAAAATAAATATATGTATTCCTAAATCTGATTGTGTCTGCTTTCAAGAGCAAAGTAAAATGCTAAATAAATGCTGTTCTATTTTGATTGAATTTTCACAGAACTTTAAAAAGCTTTGCAATAAAATAAATCAGAAAGAATTTTAAAATTATTGAAATTTTGCATTCTTGCATTGACAGTAGTAACTTTTAAATATGATAACTTTTGATACTATTCAATCGTTCCTTGCAATATTTATTTCCGGTAATCGTACCAAATAAATTCAAAACTAGCTCATGGCAAATTCATATTTTCAGTCCACTTTTATAAACGGCATTATTTTAATACTGTCTTCAAATATTGTAATTAATCATTTGAACATAAGAGCGTAAAAGCAAGGCTATTATCCTTGAACTTAATATTTCATGAAACGTTAGTGTCTTAGAATTTTAACACTCAGTTAAAATTAATAGTTTAGGAGGAGGAGCAGTTAGGTTTGACCTAATTGCAGAGAACGGAACTGAAAATTGATTAAGATTCTTGATGAAAGTGACGCCCCCGTTGACTGTATTCTCCTAATTGCCAAACTTTGAGAACGACCCTTAGCAGGGAGTATGCTTCCTTTGTTTACTTATTATTTTTGTAATTTCCTTTCATCCTGTCGTATTCATAACATAGTATGCTAAATTATTTGAACACTACTAAGCAAATTTCGTCAACTATTATTCTTACAATTATTATTATGCTTTCAAATTCTGTTGTATTCAGAGTTACTGTGCTTCTCATTACGTATTTCATTTTACCCTATGAAACTTACTAAACCAATAAACAAATAAAGAACAGTCATACCAATAAACAATGTAGGACTTCCCACAAGAACTTTCATCGAGTGATGAATAATAGATGTGCATCTTATATGGAGGTAAAAAAAGAACTTTAAATATACCGAATTACTAGTGTAAAATGATTACTAACTGAATAGCATATCTAAAAATTAGACAAAAAATAAGCTTTAGATATACGTAGGAGAATTTACATACTAAAGTTGAATGCATAAATACTTCAGTGTTAAATACACCACTAATTTGTAAATATGTTAAATACAGAGCACACTACTTACTGTTTTACTAACAAATAAGCTTATTTATTTTGAAATCCTTACGACGACCTATCATATGTAAACTTTCAACTTTTTAACTATGTCTTGCATCCTCTAATTTTTACTTATTCACATTTCAAATTAATTTCAATGATTATTATTTTTTAATTAAAATAAAAACCTTTTAAAATTAAATTTTAAATGTTTTCAGAATTGTTCTGCAACTACTAAATAAATTTAATTAAATAAATCTATAATAAAAATATAAATTTAATTACCAATTAGTAGTTAAATAATCTATATTATCAAACACTAATAAACTGCAATACGTTTTTATTACAATTTTCCCAAATTGTTTATATACAAACTCATTTTTCAACATACAACAGTGAAATAGTTGAAAAGGGTGTTTTGCGATCAGTATAATGAAGACCCAACTCAGCAGAAAGGTGATGCATATGTCAACACCATGATATCAGAGGGTTCATCACGGCACTCAAAAATGCGAGAAGTCAGCACGCGCACTGCAAAGCAACTTAAGAAAAGAAGGCGTATTTCCTAGCATTCTTCTACAAGTTAAAGTGAACTTGTACTTGCATTATGGCTACAAGAAAACATCAGAATGCCTTTACACAAGGTAGAACAGTTTTCAAACTTGTGAAGGAGCGTAGTTTGAGGTCTATCTTCAAGAATTTGAACCTCATAAAAGTATTTTTTTATGAGCTTTGAAAGCTTTCCATATAATAGGTTCAGCTGTAAGAAAGGCTGGCAGTTGTGTCTAAGGAAAACAACAGTAACCGACATATCCCCTGCGAGCAAAACAAGATAGAACCTAGACAGCGGGCAATATTGCTCGGTAGCTGCGTATGGCAACCGGACGACAGGTGTCCCGGTTTACAGCAGCCAGACGACTTCACATGGTGGTATATTCACCAGTCATCCTGAACGCTGCTTACCATTGACAGCAGCACATCAGTGGTGCCGTTTACAGTTATGTAGAGAACACAAACAGCAGAGAGAGAGACTTACTTTCAGCCTACTAACATCAAGAAAAGTGATCATTGGGAGTGTTCCTGGCGTGCTTGTATGGGGAAGCATTATGATGAATGGACGTTTATAGATGCTTCACAGTTTTGACAGAAGCTCTCTCACAGGAGATCACTGCTGTGATGAAGTTATCCTCTCCAGCGTGCGTCTTTTCTTGGATACCATTAGTTCCACCTTATTTTTATAGATGACAGTGCACGACAACACAAGATTCATGCTGTTGAAGAACTTCTGGAACAGGTATATATCCACAGAATGGATTGCAAAGTGTGACGTCCTCATTCAAATCCATTTCAACAAGTGTGAGATACTTAAAGAGAGAAGTTTGGTAGCACAATCGCACGCTTCAGAGAACGTTAGACAACTGAAAAAATGCTTCTTCAAGAATAAGATTTCTTACCTCAAAAACTGTTAGATGATGTAGTATTGAGTATTGACAGACGGCGAATCGCAACCATTGCAGTTAGAGGAGGTCATATGCCTTACTACGGCTCTTTAGTTTTTGTTCACCAGACAGTTATTTAAACCTATGTCATTCTGTCAGTAAATGCTTTTTCTGTTCGTTCCATAAGCTTCGTATGTGTTCGTTAAGCATCTAATTCATTTTTTTAGTCTACTTTCTCATCCGTTAAGTACCACCTTGTTTGTGCCTCTGTAATATGAATTTCTTGTCTCCCAGTTGAAATTTTGGTGGAATTACGGTCCAAATCAGAATAGTTGTGTAAGTGTTGCATGCTAATGTATATCGCTTTATGTTCAGCATTCATTATCCACCAATAATTCTCAAATAGTAAATTCACTGCGGCGTTCATTTTACTATAATTTAACTCAAACCTTCATACATACTATCTTTTTGTGAATTGGCAACTTCTTACTTTCTACATTCGCAGTCTTTCTTAATTTGTTTCACATGAATTTTGTATTTCTTAATTATACTTATCATCTCTTGTTTGTATGTTATAGCTTTGGTTTTAAAAACGGAATTTGAGAGCTTTCATTTTTGTTTTGATATTTGAATTCTGAACTTTATCTTGGATAATTTTTTTTGTGAAATTCGATTTTTTAAACAGTATTCCACAATTTTTAGTATAAAACACATTTCTTTTAAATTATTTTCTTTGTTTCAATTGTAGACTTTTACAAGTATTTTAAAATTTGGGTTGCTACTTTTGTTTTCATTACGTTATTACACTTTACGTAGCAAAACGCCATTATTCTTCCACCTGCTACCATGCTGGTTTTGCGTTTTTAGCATTTATTATTATTATTTTAAATAATTTGTTTATCTTTCCGAATAAAGCTCAAATATCTAGATATTCGTTTTGTACTAATAGTTTCCGCTTATATTTTTGGCTTTTATCGCTGATTTTGTAATTAAATTTTTTATTGCTTATTCAAATCGTTAGGCAGAAAATTTATTTCTGGAAAGTAGCCCAGTTTTGTGTTTCAATTATTGGCCACAAAATATTCAAAATTATTAATATATTATTTTCGCATTCTTTAGGAATAAATAAAAAAAAGCGATTGGTTTCATAAGATTTCTATCTGGTTTTTCATCAAAAGCCAAAATTTATATGACTTTATAACTTTACTTTCTTTCCTTTTTTCCTTCATTTACTGCAGTCTTTTCTCTGCCTCACTTCCATTTTGTTCCTTCGTATTTGGTGTTAAACAATTTCTTCCAGTTTGTAAATATATACATATGCATATATCTCTGTGTGTGTGTAATGAAATAGACGTAGCAATGTTAATGTTGTAGAACGTAGATCCATATTGAAGATTAAACTTGGCAGTCAGATAATATTAAATATTGAACTTTATTTCAGTTGACATTTGCAGCCGGAATTTACTTAACACTCTAATCGTGCCTATTGAAGAGCACTTACATTTTGATACTGTTGGGATGGTAAGAGAACAGAGCAAATAGCGTCTTAAGAGAGGTAGAAGCTAAAATACGCAGTTATAGAAGCTAACCAAAAGAAGGTTTTGGTTTAGATTGCTTGTGAAGAGAGATGCTTCAGGTTTCAAAATTCTGAGATCAGGTATATGCCGAAATTTTAAGATCAAGTATAAAATGCCTTAGACACTCTTCCTTTTAAAGGCAGACTGGAGCTGAGGGAACCCAATCGCCATATCCTGGTGATGACCAATAATCCACCATTTTGTAGTTTAGGTGCCACTGTGGAGTCATATTTATTTTGAAGCAGAAGAGGTGAAAAATAAGCAGTGGCTTCTGCGGGATTCTCCGAGTTCAGGACATCTCGAGCACGCGTCGAGTATGCTTCTAGTTACGCTACGAAGGTATGTGGAAAAATAAAAGAACACAATAACGAAATAATTCTTAGGTTTTAGGATCACAATATATTTTATTCAAAAAAATCGCTTCCGCTATTATAAGATTAAGCAACTGCTTTTACTACGGAACAATCGTTCATCCTCCTTGTATTTATGTACCAATATTATTATTATCCATTATTTTGTTTTATTTTCTTCCTATATATACATTTGTTGTTGTGTTGGGACTTATCTCACTTGCCTGACAGTAATATCAGAACAAGACCACGAAGTTCATCGTGGCGTGGAGTGCAGGATTATGCCTGTCGTTGGCAAGATCCTTGACCACCATACATGTCTCTGTACGAATTTGTTCAGTTCGGTCCACAATTTTGAAGGAGACTGCCCCGGAGGGACCGATCCGAGGATCTCCCACACCTCTTACCCCACCATCAACCTGTCGAGAGGACACCCGGCTCCCCGCATATTTAGAGTGCTCCCATGCCGCATAGGCATTGTACATTTACAAATATTCATGCCTTCTACGGGATTCGAAACCAATAAGTCAGTCAGCTTCGCTGACCCCTATCCCGGTTGGGCGGCTATATATATTTCATTGCATACAGAGAGAGCATATATATACCGAGAAAAACAAGATAATGAAGTAACAGACTTTTAAAAAAATATGAAGCTTGTACAGACCTGCAATATTAAAAAATTCGTTGTATAGAGCCTATATAATTATCCATCTATATTACAGACGTAAGGAGATATTTAATAATATATTTCCCTTATCTACAGAGTTGACACTTCATAAAAATCTATAAGCACCAGAGTAAAATAGTAATAATATATGAACATAATAACAATAAAAATAAATATATGTGTCAAACTGCCGTAAATTATGAAAGAACTACTGACGTGTGAAAGTGATTGTAAAAGAAGCACCTCAACATAGTAAATTTGGAAAACATTCGGAACTGTCTTCATGCATTTTAAAGTCCACAAAATGGTAATGATGTGTAAAATTTAAATAACTAGAAGCAATGGACTATATAATTTCACGTCTTATCTTTGCGCGGCATAGTGCCAACTTTCACTAGCTGCGTTTCAGACCTTCTTATTAAAATGTCATTAAAAAAAATGGAAGTACATAAAAGATATGCATTTAGTGAGAGAAAGAGAAAAACAAATCTTATTCAAATTGAACATTATAATTATATATATATATATATATATATTATATTATATTATATTTTTAATGAGTAGTTGTGATGACAGAGTGGCAGGGCGAGAGGAGGAAATTGATACCAAGCTATGTTCAGCCAATTATCATCTTTATTTCGAGGTTTTCCGCCACACTAGAATAATTCTTTGTAGACAATAAACTCTTTAATCATAACAATTATGGTAATTTCTTTTATGCAATTCGCACAGGTAATAGGGGCAACATGATCTTAGACGGACAAGCAGAGCATAGAAGACACGTTAGCAATGGCGAAAGCTATGGAAAAGAATGCAGCAGAGTAATGGCGTAGTTATTTTTCCAAGAGTATTTATACTAAATTTGACGTACAAGTACATCTAATCTGTTAATTGGTTAATTTTAGTTTCAGTTGCCCTTTCCAAGTAGCATTACATAACGATAGAAAGATCTCGAATTTGGGAGAACAGATGAATTTAGGGAAGCAGCTATCATATTTTACTATATTTTACATATATATAAACAAAAAAGTAGCGTAATAAAGATTAGAAGAAATTTAGAGATTTCAAATTTTACATCGGCAATTTGTTTCGGCATTGGCTCCAAATTAGCAAAATTTAGCGCCTAAGCTTGCTTTTAGGAATGCAGTCTTTTGTTCTTATAGTGGTGACTTCAAAATTACGATTATCTGTTAATTATATTTAGTAATTTACTTTTAATTTGAACTGCTAATTTGAATTTTTAACTGAAATTTGATTCAATATATGTGTCAATATAGGTGAGTATATTCAATATATGTAAATGCATATTTTTCATTTACCTTTTTGGATGTTGAATTTATTTCATATGACATTGTTTTTGTACATTTTTACTTCGTATATTGGAAATCTGTTTCATCGGGGAGGCATTCAGAATTTTTGGATGAACTATTATAATAAAATTATTTAAGACGATTCATCGGCTACCTTTAAATGAACAGAAAATTGTTGAACAACAACTGTTTTCCTGGGGAGGGGGATTCAATTGAATATGATCTAGTTTTTCTTGCTAACGTTGAATCAGATTTTGATTGAATTCCTGTTCATATTCTTATACTGTTTTCGGAAATTCTGTGTTGAAAACAATTGGTTGATGTTTTTTATTAGGAACTTTTGGGATTTTACTGGTTTTGATTTTATTTTCTTATGTCTTTGTGAATAAGAGGCTTAACTTCTTACTTTTTATCTATAACTGATTAATTTTTCAACATCATTTTGAGCGAAAATAATATTGGGATATTTGCGTTTGAAAACAATTGTGATATATGTATTTATATACGTAAGATATAGAAAAATACGATAGCTTCTTTAAAAAAATTATTGGCGACCTCAAAATTAACAATTCTAGAATTTATGTTCTTCCCCTAAATTCATTTGTTCTCCCAAATTCGAGATCTTTCCGTCTTACGTAGCGTTTTAATACAGATACCTCCTGTCCAATCAAATAATTGTAAACCAAAACATTTTCTAATTCGGATTGAAACTATCGATTCTCTCCGTTCTTCCTCTGAGTTCCTACGCTCTATTTCGCCGAAGCTTTCTTCATGACCAGAAGTTTTTCAGCCATGCTTAATCATCTAAATTGATGTCATACTTTAAAACCCCTGTACATGGAAAATATTGTATTCAATTATGATTAAAAATATCTTGTCTGCAAAAGGATGATTTGATATGCATAAAAAATAAAGGTTGTGATTTTTCAAGCTGTGTTGTGTTAGATGCGTATTATGCCTTTCAACTCAGCCATGCCCGCAACCACTACTGTCTTCTGAGTCATGACGAATATCGAAAGATGCTTAAAAAACTGGAAAAACAGGAAAAAAGTACCGGATTTTTCCTTTTAGGCCTTTAAAATGCAACATATATATATATAGAGAGAGAGAGAGAGAAAGAGAGAGAGAGAGATAAATAGATAGATAGAATCAAGCGAATAACTAAATCACAAATTAAATCAAGAAATTATTCAACCCTCTAACCGGAAGTATATACATCTGTGTGTACAGGGTTGATCATTTCTTAATTTAATTTGTGATTTAGTCATTATCTCTTGATTACATAATTAAAATCGTAACATAGTGGGCAACTTCAAAAACATTTTAATTTGAAATTTTTAAACATTCGTGCGTGTGCGCGCGCGTGTGTGTGTATGTGTGTAACAGTCAAGAAATAAAAATTGAATCAAAACTGGAACACAAATGTAGAAGGAGCAACGTTACAATAGGAAATACTCAGACCAAAATAAAAAAGAATTCAAAAGTGAGGCAAAAACAATTAAATTAATAAAGCATAATAAAATTGATATAAAATATACAAAATTGTTGAAAATTACTTGATCTTTTTCAAGGAGCAATCGACGAAGTTTCAACAGAGCCACGTTTCTGGATTATAACTAGATGATTGGGAATTCTTGGAAACGTTCAAAATAAAAATTAAAAGAAAGTTTCAATTAATAATATTTCATTAAAATAATTAAAGTACTTTAAAATTGCATTAAAGTAAAAATTAAAATTGTTTTAAATTATAATTAATCATCATGATGTAATCTGCTCCGACGTAACCCTAAAATAAATATTTGGAAAATAACATTAATTGAAAAACCAGTCTAAAAGGAAGACAGCTCGAATAAGAAATATTGTGTAGTTAAAAGCAAGGTACTAAATAAATGTTTCTAACCAAAGAATACACAGTATAGCTATTTTTTTCAAACCAAAAGCAACTTGTTTAGTCAAAAATAAAATATTTTATAACAACATTTTATGCAAATTAAGAGGGTCAAGTATTTTTAAGTCATTGATTAAAAATAAATTAACGTTTTTAATAAATTTGTTTTCTCATCGGTTTAAGCAATATTGTACAGATATCGTAATTCATCAAACAGCCTTGTTTAAGTGGTATTAAAGAACGTGTCGATATAAGAAATTTTGGAATGAAAACACCAAGTTAGATAAATCTAAAATACATGTAAAAAAAACTACTATAAAACACCATTTAAAATGTTATAAGGATATACACTGACATGTATTGAGGGTATACTTAGGAAATCAACAGATAAAGATGCAACCGTATCGAATAACCTGCCAGAAATCCAAGAACAAGCGGGAGGAAGAATCCAAACGCAAGAAAATAAAAAAGAGATTCGATATAAAGAAATGTTGCAATATGAATAAGAAGAAATCGTTATGATAAGACAGATGTGCTTCAAAAGCTACGGGCCAACCTACCAAAACACAGCCGAATTGCCTAGGGCCATTCTTAATAACGGAAATATTATCAGTGATGCTTACACAGCAAGTACCGCAGGTAATACAGTGGGTGATATCACTATACGCTGTATCACTGTACTTACTCTGGAAGTACAGATGGTAACACTATAAGGTATTTTCTCTGCATGCCTTCGTGGTGTAACGGTAGCACACACGGCGCGTATTCGAGAGGTCCAGGTTCGAGTCCCGGCGAGGGTTTTGCTCATTTTTCATGTCTCCTGCTTCAAAAAAAATCTAATGACTCTACAATACAACAGAAGACGAAAGAAGCAAAGTAACACAACAGAACATGAAAGAAACGAAAACCGAGGATGCTATCTTACCAACACTACTCATGTGAGTCAACTAAAGCCGTGGAAATGCGAAACCAGTTCTTATGATGATGAAGAAGGATGAAGGTAACGCCAGGATACGGATCAGTTACGAAGAATAATTCCTTAAAGAAATCCACAAAGATCTGTGCGTAAGGACTAATGGTGGCAGATGATGCTACAACGAAGTAAGAACTTTCCTTTTTTTGTGTCTACATGTATGAGATAACTGAAGAGGTCTCCAGAAGGCTTTGAACATCTAAGAGCTTTGAAAAATTTGTTTTGCACTTCATTCAGTTGTAGGGATTTATATTTATTTTAAATAACCAATTTAATTTTATTTGAAAGTACTTTCCTATAAACCTTCATCCCCTAATTGTCAGTGCCAAAATATTTAAATTTGCTAGCGCGCGTGAAGTAATGCGAATTCTACCAGTGGGAGAAAAGGTTTAAATACTAAGTTCTAGAAAGGGAAAGACAGAAAGTGTGGACGAATCTAACACTTTGTTAGGAAACAGGATAGAAGTAGTAATTCCAATACTTGTTAATACCTTCAAATTTTTAGTTTAGTTCGTACTGTTTCAGTTACCGTCCAAGCAGAGACGTAGTTTGTTAACGTCGAATTGACACATTGGAAATTTGTAAAGTGGGTACTTTTAACCCTTCTTCTGTGAAGTTACTAATCTTTCAGTTATCACATAGAAAACAGATAAGTAGACCCTACACAGTTAATAATCAACATGAATAATGATATTGCTTTGTGATTACTTTAGGATTCATAACGTTGAACAGCGATAGGTATTTACACACAAAGCATTTGCATTATATAAATAAGAGAATTTGCATTGTATAAACATCCTAGACCTTTTAAGCAGTTCATGTGAATTTAAGATGCTGATTCCCATGTCAATTTAAGCATATTGTGTATTTTTTAATGTGTATTGTGTATTATGAGATCAATGTAAACGTAATGGATATGTTAGATAATGTGAATTACCAATTTAATGGCCGCTCAGATGGTATAGCTATAAGGGGAGCCTACTGCGGTACCGAAGGGCCCGGGTTCGAATACCGGAGAAAGCATGGATGTTTGTAAATGTATAGTATCTTTGCGGCATGGGGACACTCTCCATATATTCCGAGCTGGAAGTCCTCTCCTGGTTTAGTGCTAGGGCCGAGGGGTGGGAGACCTCTGGACCAATCCCCAGTATGCTCCCCTTCAAAATTGGGGTGGAAGTAGAAATCCAACCTCTTTGAGGCTCTGGCAACCAATCTTCCATGATATATGACTTGACAACAACAACAACAACAGCCAATTTAATGCAGAAATACGCAATAGTGCGAACATCAACTTTTAGCTCGGATAATCGGGTCGATTTTTATGTCAGAATAGCTGAACGTAATATGTCGCCGTCAGAGGATAAAGTGAGAAGTGTGGGAGTGAGCGAAGTGAAGGTAATGGCGATATATTCCTTTTGAAAAATAATATCTCAGCGTGCCACTTGTTCTACAATATGTGTAATATAAATTATATTAGTAAATCAAAATAAACAACAAAGGGCATTCAATCTGAATAGTCAAGCCAGAGAACTTCTAACACATGTTTGGTACTAATGAAGTCTTTTGTGTTGGTAATTTGAAGCAAAGTTGCATATGGTTATGAGAAGATTTCGTTTTGAAGCTTTATTTTGTACAGCTTATTACTATCAGTTTTGTAGTTTTACGTTTCTATATTGAGAAAAAATTTTCTTTATTATTCTGACACCTCTGTTTGCCATAATTGACGGTTATACATCAAGTAGTTGATTTGAATTTAAAAATAAACTCATAAAAACTACTAAAATTATTTCAAAACTTTGTGAACTTGAATTAATGTAAAATAAAAAAAGTAAAGAAAAACAAGGTCTTCCTAAACACTGACTCTAAACAAATTAACAAGTTACAAGAGAAAACTGAAAATCCAAAACCAAATATCGAAACTTTTAAAATTAAACTATAAGGTATATCTCTCACATTCTTAGCGTGCCTTCGTGGTGTAGTGGTCAGCACACTGAGCCGGTATTTCAGAGGTCCGTGGTTCGATTCCCGGCGAAGGCCTTGCATATTTTTCATGTCTCCTGCTTCGAAATAAACCTAATGTCTCTACAGTGGCGCCCGAACTAAAAAGGTTGTGGATGATGACTCTCCACACCCAGGATTTGGCGACTAGGTCCCCTAAAACCCTAGTCGCCCTTTAAAAAGGGGAGTATATAAGGTATATCTCTCACATTCTTAGCGTGCCTTCGTGGTGTAGTGGTCAGCACACTGAGCCGGTATTTCAGAGGTCCGTGGTTCGATTCCCGGCGAAGGTTTTGCATATTTTTCATGTTTCCTGCTTCGAAATAAACCTAATGTCTCTACAAAACAATCTCATAATTAGTTACCAGAGGTTTAAAACAAACGAAATATTAGTGAAAATGAAATTTTAGAACGGAAAATTATTTTTAGAAAACAATTAAGTAAAAGCATCATTCTCTGCCAGATGCAATACAATATTCTTTGAAAGATTTCGAAAGACAAAATACCCCTAATAATAGCTTAAAACTACTCAGTTGCTGAGTTACACTAGAATGCAACAATTGCAATTAAGATTGTTGGATATAACCATGGCAATATTTTCAATTTAGCACAAAGGTTAGAAAACACTTTCAAATCCAATTTTTAAGTCTCACTTCTGAGCGTTTATAATGATCGGAATTCGAAGAAGTTTATTATTTTACATCTTTGTTATAAGGGTATCATAAATTTTTTGCTGCGACTCAATACAAATTGGAACAAAAGGTAACTTTTCATTAATTTTTTTAAAGATTTCAAAGCTTGTTTCGGAAATAAACGTTCAGTTATTTTATAATCAGTTGGATTTATTTTATGGATAATAAATAGCATTATGAGTTAAGACTGGAGTCTGGTAAAAAGTTATTCCAATATGGTTCTTAAAATATTGAAGAAATATTGAAACATTTAAATATTTCAAACATTTTCTGACTTCATACAGAAACATTATATTCTTCTCAAGTTACAAAATGAAACGAATTTATAATTTGAATTGCTTTTATATTTTACAGAGTCGAAAAATATTCACAGCATTCGAAAAACAATGTTGAGAATCTGAAAGGGAAAATAAATTTTTAAAATTCAAAATTCAAGCAACTAATGATTTGTTTCGAAATTAAAAAAGCCGTTGAAAATTTTAATTAAAAATTTTAAATTATTATTTTAATTAAATTAAAAATTTTAAATTATTCCCATCTTGTGACAATTCCTATGTTCTTCTGTAATTTCGAACTTACAGCTCGTTCCCTCCAGAGGGTTATGCAGATTCTGAGATGAACGTAGGAATTTAAGTAGTTAACTAAAACTGGTAGTCGATCTTCGTTCGATAGCTTGCAGTTATTTTATGCCGAATCCCGCTTCATTCGGAATATACCTGAAGACTGGTAGCCGAGACTGGTCATAAAGCGTGGCAGATCATAAGACTGGAACCAATAGAAACAGTAGCCTCTAATTATTCATACTGGAGTAAGTAACGATGAGAAAAATTCCTGTCAAAATCGGTAAGCTAAAGATTTTATGCCTAGCCCCTTGATGAAAAGTAGTGAAATGTGGTTCCTCGTAGGATTATTTTCGATATGTAAATTTAAATTTCGTCAAGTAGACTATTAGCTTTATATTTTTGTTTGTAAATGATCAAGAAGAAAGAATCATTTAAGTTTCGATCTTAAATGCTATTAAGTCTTGGTCTCCATAAAAGCAGACTTATCGAGATTCCGTATTCGCCTGGACAGTCATGGGATCTCAATACGAGCAGCAATGTCGCGGAACGATATACCGTTTACTGCCGATAGGCTACAATACTGCCACGGTTTAATATCGACGCGGGCTACCATTAATTTCCCCCTTTGATATGAGGCATAACACGGTCTTTATACGAACAATAAAGATTCAGATACCATTTTCAAATGCGAAATCACATTGAATCTTCTCTTTGCAGCTGGCACTAACTACTGGAATATTTAGCCAGTAAATCAAATGCTCCCTAAAGCGATTTAAGTTAGTTTTTTTATGTAAGTGCTGCGCACCTCACCCGAAAGCGGAAAGTTCAGTAATGGAAATAACAAGAGGGCAATATATAGCGTAAGTTAAATTTTCAATAATTGAGGTTTCGTTCAGCATTTATTTGAGATCATAATTTTAAAGAACTTGACCATAAACAATAGCGATAAATGATCATTCTTTCAGCATTTCTTTTAAGTTCACTTTTAAAAATAGTCACAAAAGTGAGCTACTGAGATTTGGCTTGTTATTGGTAATTCCATTTAAATGCGCTAAAGTTCAGTTGCTGTTTTCACTTTATCAGGACTTGCGTTTCTTCTAGTTGATTTCGCAAACACGACTGGAGTTCTGAGTAGGAACAGGGAGCTTACTAAAAGCTATGTTCGTACGTGTGTAGAAAATACAACAAAGTTAAGAAGGGTTCAAATTACCCTTTATTTGCCTATCGATTTTACAAACGTTCCCGAACTTCGGGATACAAAGACCAACCACTTGTGGTCTGAACGTAAAAGAATATAAAGCTACGAATTATTGGGTTGGAGGGAACGTTCTGTCGTAATTTAAATAGGCAGGTGATTTTTCTTGTAAATAAAAAAAATCTGGCTAGTTTGTTTTTTAGCTGCTGTATAATATAAAAGGTGCCTTTTTTTACCGTTCATCATTTATTTGTGATATTTAAAGTGAAAAATATGTCAGTAGATAAAGTGCATTTACAACACTGTATTTTATATGAATTCCAAAAAGGAAGCAACGCATCAGTTGCATGTAAAAATTTATGTGCGGTATTTGGAAAAGATATTGTAAATGTTCGTACTTGTCAAAGATGGTTTAGCAAATTTCGTTCGGGCGATCTGAGCCTCAAAGAAAGTGATCGATCTGGACGACCATTCAACATCGATAATGATATTTTGCGATCCATGTTGGAAAATAATCCACATTTAACAAGTCGAGAATTTGCAGAAGAGTTAGGCATTCATCATACAACTGTTGGAGATCACATTAAATATCTTGGGTTTGTGTTAAAGCAAAGTGTTTGTGTTCCACATGAACTAACGGAAAAGAATTTGTCTGATCGTGTAAGAATGTGTTCATCACATCTGATTAGACACAATGTGGAGTCGTTTTTGAACAGGCTGGTTACTGGAGATGAAAAGTGGATTCTTTACGAGAATATTAAGAGCAAAAAATCTTACTGCAAACCAGGAATATCATCAGCAACAGTTCCAAAACCAAGTATCCATGAACGAAAAGTACTGTTTTGTTTGTGGTGGGACAGGAAAGGACCAGTGTACTACGAGTTTCTGAAACAGGGAAAAACCATCAACGTGGATCTGTACTGCAATCAGCCGGATAAATTGAATGCAGCTATCAAAGAAAAAAGGCCAGCATTAGCGTCCAGAAAAGGAATAGTGTTCCACCACGATAATGCTCGCCCGCCTACTGCAATGGTGACACAACAAAAACTGAATACGTTAGGATGGGAAGTCCTTAGTCACCCACGGTAGTCACCTGATATTGCACCATCTGATTATTACCTGTTCAGACCTCTGCAAAATTATCTAACGGGAAAAAAATTCAAATCTTTTGAAAGTGTTTCTAAGGCAGTTGCTGACTATTTTAACTCCAAGGATGAGAAATTCTACAAAACAGGAATTCACAGGTTACCTGAAAGATGGCAACAGGTTGTAACAAATAACGGAGCATATATAATTGATTAATATTAAACACATATTTTTATAAATGAATTCAAATCTGTTCTTTAAAATACGACAGAACTTTCCCTCCAACTAGAATTTAAATAAGAGCTAACTTTTAATATTTTACACACATGACTAGCACTAAGACTAGCCTTGGCAAAAAGCCACAACTTAAGCGTTAGCAAGTACAATTTGCATAAACATATTAACACGTTAATTCTGGCCGGAAGTGGAAAATAAGAGATGATAGTAGAGTTTTTATATAAAATAAACGTTAGTGAACTTAAAATCCTTACAACTTGATCACGTGACCTCTATCAGCAAATATAGGAAATCCTACACAAGGTTCACGATAAGATCAATTTTTCACACACAAAACTACAATGTAAAATACATCGAATTTGGTAAAATTAAGTAGAAAACATGGTCCATTCCGCTTTGCCAGAGTGTTTTACGTAGCCCACAAGATGTGCAACAAGTACCAAAGTCAATCTTGAAATGTTCATTTGTTGTTCACAATATATACCCGTGACTTTAACCCGCCGAATGAAATCCCTGGTTAAAGGTACATGTACACTGCGAAAAAAAGGGACAGTTCTATATCTCCCGTTCTATTGAGTCGACTGACGAAATTCAACTTGCGTTTTTCATGTCTCGAAAGCGCGACTTAGGATATGTATTAGACTTGTATATAGCAGTGTTCTAATCTAGGTATTTTGACAAAAAAAATTGGACTTTTTATGCAATGACATGACATTTGTTTTTTCAAATTTCGATTCTACGACTCAAATTATGCCAAATTGCCAAGTTTTGTAAAAATCGCATCAGTAGCTTTTAAAAAATGAGCTCTCAAAATTTAGTTTCTAAATGTTAATTGAAATTGATATAGATTTATTAATATCTCTTTTCTTATTAAACTTCCTTGATTTCTTCTTCCAGTATTCAAAATTTGGGCTTAATCCAAATATAATTCTCACATTTTTTATGATTTGGTTTTCAAATTTGTATTTGTAAATAATTTTTCTAATTTTTTATAAAACTTTTTGTATTATATCCTATAAAAGTTTTAACATCATCGTACAGTAGATGTATTTCTAGGCACACTTGCAAAAAATTAGAGTTTTTTATTCAAAATTTTCTAAGATATATGTGAATTGACACATTGGCACGTTTTAAAATTTGACATATTCGTTACAAGCGATAATAAGGCCAAATGTGATTTAAGCACTTAGTTAAAATTACACTTCTCAAAAGTGAAATTGTAACACCATGAAAGAATGCGCGTAGCGTCATGCAAATTGCAGGAGCGAAAGTTGTGAGGTGGCTATATCATTGGTATAGCCACCTCACAACTTTAATCATGATAAACGTTGATAAACGTGATAAACGTTGGGCACGCTTTGGATCACGTGGTACGCATATGCGGGCTACAAAAGTTAGCCACTTTCCCTCATAAACATCATCTGAGGGTTTACGGAGCATTGGAGACTTTAGAAGAAGCATAAAAAATGCCTCTCAGACGTCAGCGAGCTCAATACCATCAGTTACCACCGGGAAGACAGTATTTTCGAACTTCATGAACGTGGTTGGTCGCTGCGCACAATAGCCATTCGTGTTGGGTACAACGTGAGTACCATCCAACGTTTTGTCACACGATTGGTTCAGGGAGTTATACGTGCACATCGAAGAGAAAGTGGTGCGGACAGGCGCATGTCAGAGCGCACAGCCTGGCGTATTCGGCGGTCAACTATTGGAGATCCTTTCTAGACGTCACGTGACATCCGAAGCCGGTTGCTTCCAGAAGCAGGTGGGTCTGTGCCTAGCCAAACTATACGCAACAAATTGTATGAAGCACACTTACTTAAAAAAGGAGTTTCACTAATCCTTGCGGTATATACACTCTTAGATTAAAAAAAAAGACGCACCGAGAAGATATAAAGCAAATTGGATACAAATTGATATGCATACAGGTTTCAACGGAAAATGCAAAATTTTACATTTTGGCTGCCAATGAATGAATGGTTGTCGCTACAGCGCATTTGCTCTGCGAAACTGGCAGAACATTTAAGACGAGAAACTACGATTCCAGGTCATAAATTCTTCACTAATTTCATTCCGAGTACTCTGGTAAACAGTAACTATGACTCGCATACAGGTGCGCGAACGATATGCGCAGATGTCAGAATTTGAAAGAGGTCGTGTAGTTGGGCTCAGAAGCCGGTTCGCCTAATCGGCGAATAGCTCGACATTTGAACAGGAGCAATGCCACTATTAGAGGATGTTGGCAGGAATGGATGAAACTTAGCCGCACACAGCGTCAAGAAGGAAGCGGTAGGCCTATAGAAACCACAGAACGTGAAGACCAACGAGAACGAGCAATCGTCAGCGCGGCACTCACAGCCCCAGATGCATCATTATCATCAATTGTACGTGCAACTAGTGCTTCAGTGTTCGCAAAGACCATTCACAGACGGCTCACAGAAAGGGGCTGAGGTTACGGCGCCCCTTGCGCCGACTACCATTGACCTCTGTACAACGTCAAGCCCGTTTGCAGTGGTATAGGGCTCATTCGCCCTGGAATGTCACAGACTGGAGTAGAATAGTCTTCGATGATGAGTCCCGTTTTGAACTGAGCCCCGAGTCTGGAGTCTGGAGTCAAACGAGTCTGGAGACGCTCCGGACAGCGGTGTGATACCAACCTGGGTGTCTTCCGGCAGACAGGACGACAACCAGGAGTGATGGTCTGGGGTGCTATTTCATTTCATAGTAGGACCCCTTTGGTTGTCATCCATCGCAATCTTACAGCATAGTGGTATGTCGACGAAGTTCTAAAGCCCGTTGTGTTGCCCTTCGTGTCACGCCGCCATGGGCTTACATTTCAGCAAGATAATGCCCGCCTCCGCACTACAGATGTTTCTATTGCTTGCTGTAGTGCTTGCTTACCTTGGCCAGCAAGACCGCCGGATCTCGCTCCTATTGAGCCCGTTTGGATCATTATGGGCAGGGCCCTCCAACCAGCTCGGGATGTTGACGATCTAACTTGCCAGTTGGACAGAATTTGGCACGATCTCCCTCAGAAGGACATCCGTAAGCAATATCAATCGATGCCAAGCCGAATAACTACTTGCATAAGGGCCAGAGGTAAATAAACACGTTACTGACTTTTTCACTTTATGATGCTCTATCACATCAATAAATCATCCAATTTTTCTCAAACTGTAATCATTTGGTTTTCTGTACATGTACATCACGCTTTTCGTCCCATTCGGATAACTCCTTCTTGGTGCGTCGTTTTTTTTTGTCTAAGAGTGTACTTTCATATTAGATAGTATATACACTTGTGTTTACAACTTATTTTCTTGCATATTCATTGAGGCTTTATGCTTAAGTTTTGATACGTTGTTGAGGCCATATAAGAAACGGAAATTTACAATGTTAGACGAGAAGATTGTGAAGAAAAGGTAAAAACAGACAACAAGATTTTAACATTACAGAAAAACGATTAAATAAGATAAAATATCGAAAAAAGTTTGTTTTTCTTTTGATTTTTAAAAACAAATTAGTTTCTGATATAAGACTAGTTTTCGTTTATTTGGTAATATAATATATATATATATATTTTATTTGTCACATAAAGTAAAGTTTATTTATAATAAATACACAATTATTATCCAATTTGTTACCGAAATTCCATTGACAGCTGTGTAGAATCAGTAGATTTATCGGAGCAGAAAGCAAGAAAATACGGCAATATCATCGTGAGAATTCGAAATAAGAACCTCCTGAATGCTATGTTGACGTACTTCCAATTAAACCACGAAGGCAGCGGGAAGGGGAGAGAAAACATCTTACAATTTCTTCCCCTCAAAAGGCGAAGGGGATGAGGGGACACCAGTCGCCTAATCCTACAGGTGACGCATATCATCCACCACCTTATAGTTCGGGCACCATATGTGTAGTCTTTAGGTTTCTTATCTCAGCAAAAAAGGAAAAAATAGCAATACTCTCGCCGTGATTCAAAACCAAATCTTCCGATTACCAGCAGTATGTGCTTAAAAACTGCATATCGATGGCATAACATAAAGAAAGAGAAAATACAAAAAGCGACAACAAGAATCATAATTACCTACGTAATCAAGTTACTTTTATTTAACTCATGCAAAAAAAATAAAATTCGCAATGCTTTTGAGCGCACGTGTAATACGAGGATAAATTTGTCAAGCTCAGTTATAGACTTATACACGAGTATGCGTATGGGAATTTCTGTTTTATTATAAAAAGAGTATTTATTAATTAAATTTTCCAAAGAAAAATATGTTACTTTTATTATTTAAGGATTGAATTACCCACACAATTTATAAAACATACAGAATATTAATGCCAGAATGCAATGGAAGGATAGGATTTTGTTATTTTCTTATTTTTGTATAATTTCAAGCATTTCAGGTTCAAAAGTGTATTCCAACAAATTCTATTAAAACTAATGAAATGTAAGAAGTTTCAGTTTTAATAATATTTTGCCGTTGTATTATGAATATCTAATTTTAGCGACGAATTAATTTTAGCGGAGCTTGTACCAATGCAGAATTGAAGAACAAATAATCTAGAACGTAAGAAATATTGGCAATAATGAATGAAAACAAAAAGCAAATAAAACAATTTTCAAAGAAAAGGAAACATGGCACGTTTTCCTGATAACAAAAGATGACCTTTAAAGGAGATTTCTTTCCAGTACACGAATATCTAAGTCAAAGAAGACTTCATCCCTTTCAGCTTCTAAGTAGAGAAACACATCTAACATTCATGAGTCCAGAGGAAATATCAGCAATTCCATGTTTATAGAAGGCGAAAATTTGTCAATAAAAAGAAAATCTTTAGGAAGTTTGGCCATGAATATTGATAAACATTTCCACAAAGCAGCAAAAAATACCATCGTTCATAATACGTTTATTTTACGATACACAAGAAATGTGATTCAAAAGAACCCTTTAATTAAAGGTTTAATTAGAACAACGAAATTTTCTTAACAGATGTGGAGATTTGTTTAATTTACCTCACAGTTAATTTTTAGTTAAAGCAACTTTCCTCTCTGTCTCATTCAAACCCACGTTTTCTTGCCAGAATGTTGATAAGTTAGCCGGCATGTATTCAATGAGGTAGGAAGACTGCTATTTGATGGAAGGTTTTGGGAGGTGATTTCAGTTAGAGAGAACATGTTGCTTGAATGCCGCTTTGCTATTTTGAATTACTAGCCACTAGATTTCTGTGGCATTAAGTGCTTCAAGCCATTAGATTTGTTTCCGCTGAATTCTACGAGCCTTCCTGCGAGATTAATTATCCTCTGAGCTGTTAGACTAAATTTATTACATTTTATTTTAAGCTCATTGTTATCTGTTTTGAGTTGAGCTTTTTGTAAGCTCAAGTGGGGCCATGTGTACAATTACATTGAGTGCATAAACAGTCCTTTTTACCCTTCTTCTGACTTTCTGTTGCAAGTAAGACACCCCCGGGGAAAGCGATTGGAAATGAGATTAGAAATGCGATCTTGATAAATTGGATTATCTCCTTATTTTCAGCTTTAGTTTTAGTGCTTTCCCAGGGCTCGGGTACCTTGGCGAGGTCGGGTAGTTCCTTTTAACAAGAGGGTCGAAAGCCTCAGCAAAAGCGCCTACTACTTTGACCTGGTGCGAACCCCAGCGTACCAGGTCAACCAACATCCTAACAGTATAAGTTTTATTTAGATCCAACAAATCAACCAATATGGACTCCATAAAGAGGGGCAAGCTCACACATTGCCACCTTAGAGACCTTTTTTTGACAAGTTATATAGGAATGGGCTCCACGGGTTTCAAACCTCACCATCTTTCGGAAACCTTATAAGGCACTTTTTCTCCCTTCTTTTCCAATGCCTTCGTGTTGTAATTGGAAGCATTCTCTGCGCTCTATTCGAGAGGTCCAGCTTTCGATTCCCGGAGAGGGCACTGCTCACTTTTCACGTCTCTAGCAAGAAAAAAACCTAAAGGCTCTACAGTGTCTGCCAAACTAAAGAGTGGTGAACAATAATTCGTCGCCACCCAGGAGTTGGCATTTGGTCCCTTGATCCCCAGACATCTTTTAAAAGAGAAGTATATAAGGCACTTTCTCCCTCCTTTACACATGCCTTTGTTTTTCTGTTTAATTATGTTGATTTGCTTTCTTCTTTGGGGAGGCGCAGCCGGGCTGCTGGCTCCCTCATTTTTATTAGATTGGCCGGTCCTCCTTTTAGTCACATGGCCGGCTCGGTGGACTGGAGGCTGCGGTCGTTAATACAATACAATACACATGCCTTTGTGGTGTGGTTGGAAACATATTCAACGCGTATTCGAGAGATCCAGGGTTCGATTCCTGGGGAGGGCATTGCATATTTTTTATGTCTCTAAAAACCTAAAACTCTACAACCTTATATTGATATTATTAATTAAAAAATTTTCCTTTTTTTAATTTGCTAATTACACAAAGTTTAAGACATAGAATCAAAAATAGGTAATGGTAGAATTTTTGCCATCTTTTAGCCTCTTTATCCGTTGAAACGATCTCTCTGTTCTTCACAATATCGACATATTGCTGTACAGAATATATGTTATCAAAGCATGTTTGCATTTTTTAAACGTTTTTTCTACTTAATATTTTTTTATTCGCTTACATTATGATGATTGCTTTATTGATGATTTATAATTTTTGTGTTTCCTGTGAGACAAAGATCTTTTGTAGCCTGATCTATTTTTTACGTTATTCTTCGTCATTCAGATCTACTTTAAAGTTTATTCACAACTACATCTACTTATTCCTCTATCATCTGTTTAGCCGTACACTTTAATCAGTCCTATTTATTGGTAAATATATTTATTAATTAATTTAAACTTTGTCAATTATAATTCCATTATACTTTTACATAATTAATTTTCCACTCAATGATTAGTTTTCTTAATAATGGATTTTACCCGTTTTAATTAACAAAATAATAACATTTTCAGTAAAATAACGCGGGAAGTTCTGGTTTTAAAGGTAAAACCAGTAAATGTAGTACATCTCTTGCAGTACTAGTGCTGTTGTTGGAGTGCGAGGTATCATCTACAATATGCTTTTCTTTTGACAGACTTAATCTAAATATATTGACATAAAGGGAAAATTTATCCCTATTGTAATTGTTATTATATTGAAAAAAATAAATTAAAGAATAGTTCCTGCATCACTCGATCGATACACATCTTGGATAGAAACACAGAAATATATGAATGTATTTTTATTTCCTCTTCATAACAAATTACAGTTAGACAACGAATATCAGTGCGCTATTCAAGAATAGTAACGTATAATATTTAAATTAACTTCGTAAATCATACACAGAAATAAGGGACAGATATGTTTAATTTAGAAAGCTGGACATGCAACTGATATATAAGTATAAAAAAGTTATTACAGCTCAAAATGATAACTCTCTGGTTTTTAAAGTACATTGTAATGTTTCTTAGTGATTTCTGGACCATCATACAAAGTCAAAACGTTAAACCATCAAAGCACATTTCAGGAAATGAATTAAAGAGTGAAAATACAGAGTTTGGGAAGAATTCCGTAGTGTCAACCTATAATATCCAATTTCTGAATACTGAATGCTATACAGAATTAGCAAATTCGAAGAACTGACGAACATTTTGTCAAAACATTAAAGTAAAAAGAAAAGCTAAGATGTTATTAGGTCTAGGTTATTAGGTTATGAAGCTAAGGTGTCAGAATGGGAAATACTTAAAGACTATTACTTTTGATGGAAGACATAATACATAATAATTATTTTTTAAATTACAAAATTTTTCACTAGATTTTTATTACAAAGAATATTATTATTTTTTTACCCTTGCTGGGAAGCACTTTGAGAATTGCCAAAACCATTACGTTTTAGCCAGATCGTGATCATAGACTTTGACTAGGATGTATCACATCGAAATAGATCGTTATCGCATTTGCTAGCAGAAGGAAAAGGTGCAAGTAGCAAATAAATTCGATCCCCACTCAGGATTCAAATTAGCAGTCTGCTTTCACTAACACTATAATATCCAGAACAATAGTATAAAAATATATTATATAAAAGTTTGCCTAGGGGACATGGCAAAAAAGTGCACTTATATTTTGCTAATATAAACACATAATAATTCTGTAGAATATAAACGTAGAATATTTGTAGAGTTTCATTTATTTTTACTAATGGGTATTTTAATTTGTTAGCTTTTTCTATCTTCTCTCATTTCCCTCGCGTTTCCTCGCCAGGTTGTAAATTAGCTAGGGGGAACGAATACATTTAAAATGACGTAGTGGAAAGTTTAGTCAGAGCGTGGTTTCGCACCTGTGTGCGCACGTTGTTATTCTACCAGTTGTTGAACTTGAATATCGGCTTCACATTCTTACCTCCGAAATATTGTTCTGTTGGTGTAGGTTCTGAGTCAACCTGTTAAATTTAAATGAACTGTGTACTCTTGCCCTACTCTTTAAGTTTCAAATTAGTGTTAAATTATCTTTCAAGTTTCTCACCGCAGGTGGTCGTTATTGTACACATGTAAGTCCGTGCCGTCTGCAAAATATTGCATTCAGTAACTGAGTCTTTTACGCCCTTCCCCTGCTGCATTCATTTTGAAGGTCTTAGCGAGAGTGGCAAGGATTAACACTTGAACAAATCTCGTTACATTACATGATAGCGAAAAAAGGCTAGATCCCAGACATTGAGCAAATAAATTTGCATCATGGTGCCTCGACATCGATCTCTTCGGTTAAACTTGAAAATTCAGTTTGTTTAATTCTTATTTCGAAAACATCAGCTGTCTAATCATTTTTTCATTTATTGTTTGAAGCTAGAACAAATAAATTAAGATTAAAAAATATGAAGGAAATGCATGTAATTAAGTATTGATAATGATCAAATACTTTTCTGCTGCTGTGTATGACGAATTGAAATTACATAGAGTGCAATCAATGCAGATCGAAATACAGCGAATTTTAAACGCAGTCTACTCTTTAGAGGTATGAGTTAGCAGCTTATGATGTCATGTTATCAGTTATACCATATCGATAATTTGCAATTTAATGAGCAAAGCTGGTCACTTACTCGGAATGATTGCTTCCTCCGTAAGCTTAAACTAATTTCATTTGTTAATAATGCAAAATAGGTATCTTCTGAGAAGGCAGATTGATTGATCTCTTAACAAGTCATGTCAAAGAGCACGGAATGAATATACGTAAGTTCCCAATGCAATGCTAATTATACAGAATTGTGAATAAATTGCATGGATACTGTATAACATACGTACAGTGTTGAAAATCACTTGAACAAAATGAGGGTAGAAAGCAAAAAAAGGAATTTATGAGAACAACATATCGAAAAATAAATAAAACTTACAAATCGCTGCGACACATACATATGGTATGTGATACCTAATAGATATGCAAAACATTGCATTATTACTGGTCCTAAACAGTAACATGATGAATCTAATGAAAATCATTTCCTCTATGTGCTAAAACGCACGGAAGGTGATACATTTTAATCTCTAAAATTAGTGAAAAGGTAAAAAATAATTTTACCCGTCATAAAATAAAAAATCCATCTTATATCCTCTAATTAAAGCATACAAGTTTTAATAAATCGATATACATCAATGTAGTTAATATATCTCAGTAATTCGAAATAAAAAAATAGCAAGTAACCAGAAATAAATATCTTCAAGAACATTTTAAAAAATTGGGTTAAATGTTTAATATCCGAAACATAAAGAACAGTTAAATGAAAAGCGTTAAAAATCAGTTCGAAGGGTTAAATAAGTAAAGATATAAGATAACATATTACGAATATTAGTAATAGTGTTATAAAATAAAATAACAGTCGTTATTTATGAATTGCACTTGTCCTTCAATTTCATGTTCGGATGACAAATAATTATTCATTTGTTTATTTTTATGTTTATTTTATATGGATTTCGAAAAACAAGAGTTGTCTTTGCCATTTTATCCGCATTCAGTTTTCGGTAAATGCTAAAAATACTCAATATGTGTAGCTCAAATTAAAAATAGAAATTCAAAATAAAACATGTGAAATATATGCATATATGTACGGACATGTATGTTTCATTTCGTAATTACAATATGCTTTAAAATAAAAGTATAAATTACAACACAAATTATTATAAAAAATATAACTAACCGAATGAACATTATTTTTCTGTTCGATTTCAATGCTACCTTTGATGCTGAATTTGTGACTTCATTTTAGTAAAGAATGTCTTCTTAGTTAGTCGTCTTAAGACAATTACGAACTTCTCCTGTTTTTAGTTAAAATCAATTTCATGCGTGAAAATAATTGCTCGCGTTTAGAAGTCAAATCAAATGCGGACAAAATGGCAAAACCAAATTTTGCAAATACGAATTACTGATTGGCGTTGCCAATCTAATCGATTAGACCTTGAAATAAAGTTACAAATTTTTGTTGTTTTAAAAAATAAAAATGTACATTCTTTGATGCAACTTTTCAATCCAACAAAAATGTTCCTTATTTCTTATTAACCCAAAGGGCTTTGACCCAATATTGTTATTAATTTCGTCTTGGCATTATTTTGCATTGGTTCACTATAAATGTCGGTTCACTTTTCAAATTGTTGCCACCAAATACTATAGCCCTGTGTTATATTTAAAGAAATTAAATAATGAAAAATCTGCGTAAACGTATATATGTTTCTCGCATTGTGATAAAACAACGGTACCTACAGCCATCAAATTTTGAATAAGTTAATCCTTCTGCGAATATAGGCATCTGGAATCCCCAAATGTGAAATATGCAATTTGTTTTATTATCTAGTTTATGTTTTGTAAAACCTTAACGAATTTTTGATTAACAAACTCAAGGATTTCAAAGCGAGCAATGGCAACGTTGTGCAGAAAAAGCATTTTTATCTCCAGCGCGTGAGACTGTATCGGAAATTCCAAAGATATGCTCATTTTTAAATTATTTTGCGATATTGCTTTTGAATTGAATTTTATAGTTTAAGTGCGAAGAATATGATATTTAATAAACAAAATTAACACAGAAAGCGTTAAAAAAAGTAACGTAAATTATTTTCGTTTCCTTCTTTGCTAAAAATGCTCCGTAGAAACCCATAAATTTTTACGGGAAATTGGTCAACAGATACAGTTCTGTGGGTACTCCTAGGCCAAATTCCCATAAAAACCCTTAAACAGAAACCTGTAGAACATATGGGTGCTATAAACAATCTCTATAAAAACTAATAGCTAGAAATCAGAACTTTATGCATATCCATAGGCCAAATCTCCATTAAAAAATGGATATTCCGTAGGTCTATTCCCCATAAAAATCAGTAGACAAAAACTCAGACCTATGCGGATAACCATAGGGCAAATCTCTGTAAAAGCCAGTATACAAAAATCTCCAGATTAATACAGGTACCTATTGGCAAAATCACTGCACAATATAGTAAACAAAAACCCATAAACAAAACCAATAGAATTATACCATAGTGGAGTATCCATACATAGAAACTAGTATCTATACACAGAATCCCTATAAAAACAAAACACAAAAATAGAACTGTAGATCAAATTTCCACAAAAACTAATAAAATAGATGGGAAGCACACAGCGTAATTTTAAATAAAATTTAATACGAAGAAACTTTATAAAAGTTTATAAATATCTAGAAGCCTACAATTGTATTACACTGTATTTCACTTCTTTAATTGGGAAATTAAACAACGGAATTTAATCATATCACCTTGTTTAACAATTTGACACCTAACTAGAAATGTATTGCCAAAGGATGGTACTTTCCCGCATCTGCTTAAATTTTAAGCTGCCTACAATGCACTAAACCAGATTTAAACAAAACTAGACAAAGTACTAATTTTCAGGAAGAGAAACACTATTTTACAAGTAAAAATATTAAATAAACAAGCAAGCAAAAGGAATAAGGGACTTGATTATTAGAAATTTAAAAAAGAGTTTAAATTTAGCATATTGCTATCTCCTCAAAACTCGCCTACCACTGATAGCAACACCCTGTAGCTTATTATGACACACATCTACATAGATGTTTTGCATAGAATTTGAATCCTAGAACACAATGTAGTGAAGAAATAATAATATACAAAAAAAGTGTCGACCATCATTTTACAGTACTTTGAGCGTTACCTGTATCTGTCAGAATGTAAATGAAACATCAATATAAGAATATAATAAACTTTAATAATACCCAAAATGCAATAAATTATTTTGTAACAAAACAAACTTTAAAAATTTACAAGACTCAATAAATACCGATACTCAACCCACTGTTCCGGAATTGAGGAAATATCTCATAGCGTATAATATATTCTGTATCTCACTTTTAGTGTTGTATAATCTTCCACAGACTTTATATAAATAAAATCTATAACATAATAGGTATATATACAACATGTAGGCCTCGACGTAAAAATACTTAATAATTAACTTTCATACTGTATATATATATATATATCACAGATATATATATATAAATTATTTATTATTACAAATGGTGGTTCGTATGGTTCGTATATCATCTTCAAGGAACATAAATTTAATTAAAACGATGCATTATTGGAATAAATGTAAGTCGGTGTTTTAGGTGTAAGTTATTTACATTTCTATTGCAGAAAAAATACTTTATAAACTGCATAGAAATATTATTTTGAACTGTAAAATTTCTAAATAGTAAAATTAAAAAGTAAAATTTAAAGTACTGAAAAGATAACTATTGCTACTGACACTATATATTATATACTATACCGCTTCGTGCTGAGCATGTCCTGTATTTAGACTGGCAAATGAAATTCACATAGTGCAATATTTAGCAATATAAATAAATCTTATACACAGCCTTATACACACAGTTAAAATTCATGTCATCACAAAAAAGCAGATATAGCACATATAGTTACATTTGTTTACAAACAGGTTTTACGTTAATATCTATACAACCATATAAATTTAGTGCAGAAAATTGTAACGAGCATTTCCGCAATGAAAGAAAATAATACTTAAATATTACTCTAACTATATTTGAAAGAATGCTAAAACAATGCCCATACAAGACTCAAAATTTGAAAAACTTTGGTTTTAACTGTCTTGTAAAACCTTTAAATTACTTATGCAAAATTCATATCCACGTAAAAATCACTATACCTAAATGAACTGAGCATACAGTGAAACTTTCCTAAAACATTTAACTCCACAATTCCAGATAATGCCAGTTTCTTATAGCCTTACAAAACTATGAGTGATTTTAAGTACTGTTATTTAATTATGTTTCTGACAAATGTGTCACTGTCAGAGGTGGTTATCTAAGAACATAACCACTACATGAGGTTTCACTTAATGCAATTTTTTTCCAATAAATAATTCATATTTTATATTCCCAAGATTAGCAGGTAATATGACATGAACATTCCCTAGACATTTAATATGACATAAACTCTACTAATTATTCACAACTCCATTTCAAAAGCAATTTATGAAAAAAAAATATTTAAAATTTTCTTCATGAAATTAATAGTGATGAAAATTAAAATATGCATAAAAATGTTTGATTATATGTGTTTTAACAAAATAGCTCAAAATGTTTAATATAACGATCTGGTTCTAGTCTCGTACATAAATATAGACAAAAAGAAAAAAAAACAATGTTAACAATGTAAGCTACTACTCGTATAATCATCTATATTTTCATACAATTTAATAATGCAAAAAAAGATTCCTTGGCTTGTATGTCTTGCCTACCTCATTCAATAAGTAATACACGCATTAAATATTTCAGTGTTTCCTTCATTAAATAAAAAACGTTTTTGTTTGCGAAATATAATGAGTGCATTTTTAAGACATAAAAAAATATTCCTCCTGCTCAACTACTCACATTATTTAAAAAATTGAAAACTGAATCATGCAAGATCTTTTTTATGTAAGGTATTCTCAAATTTATTAGTACATAATATTCAAATGATAAAGATCTACATGAAAAAGCTTTAAAAAGAATTTCTAAATTATAATCAAAAAACAAATTTTCAAAAACAGAGTTTTAGTAGGATACAATGTGCATCTGAGGTAAATACACTGAGCCAAATTATCAAGTCTGAAATTATCATTTTTCAGTCTTTAAGCACATTGTTTTTAGGATAAAAGTAAAGATGGAAAATCAATTTCACGCACAGAAAATCCATTTCAGAACTATTTAAGTGTCAGAAAAGTTCGCGGATTGCATAAGACACGATTACACGAGCATGGCTTTACTGTTTTTTTCTTTCATATTATTTCATATTCACAGTCAATGTTGGTATTTTATTTTTCATTGTGAACATCTAAATAGTAAAACATAGTAAAAATGTAACATAGTAAATGATTTATTGCATTATTACAGCCTACTATCCACCAAGACGGTAACACAAACATCCCAAAACAACATTAACAAGAACGGCGCCATAATGCTTCTTCTGAGAGCGGGGAAGGGAGGGGAATTTTTTTCCTCACGTCAGCGTTAATACGGAGAAAAATAGTTTGAACGCGGTCACGTTAAAGAGATCATTGTTGATAGCAGTGTTTATTTCTAACATCAGAAATGTTGATAAATTCATATACACTGATTACCAATAAGTATTTGGACACCTGTGATAGAAAAGAAAAACTAACTTTACTCACAATCAATAGTTGGTAGAGCCTCCACGAGAGGTAATTACAGCGTGGACCCTCCGAGGCATACTTTCCACAAGTCTTTGTATGACAGCTAGTGGTATTTTCTTCTACTCGGCTTGGAGAAGACATAGAAGTTCCTTCACCGATTTTGCACGGGTAGTGCAACCCTGAATTCGGCGATGCAACTCGTCCCAGAGGTTCTCAATAGGGTTCAGGTCTGGACTCTGGGCAGGCCAGGCCATTCGATGAACTCCACTGGCACCATACCAAGCCTTGGTTACCGTCGAAACATGGCAACTGGTATTGTCGTCCTGAAAGTATCGAACCCGTAAAACTAGCACAACGTAGGAAGCACATTGTCATCCAAAATAGTGCAGTAGGCATCGGAGTTGAGCTTACCATGAATGGGGACCAAGGATCCCAGCCCATACCAGGAGAAACACCCCCAGACCATAATTCCACCTCCGCCGAACTTGACTGTTGGCACAATGCATTCTGGCAGGAGAGGTTCTCCAGGTAGACGCCAGACCCAGATCCTGCCATCCGAACGGTAAAGGGTGAACCTTGATTCGTCACTCCAAAGAACCCGTTTCCACTGATCTACGGTCCAATTTCGATGTGCTTTGCACCCCATTAACCGAGCAGGGTGGTTGGACTTTGAATCAAAGGCTTATGGGCAGCAGGACGACCATGAAAACCAAGCAGATGTGCTTCCTTACGGATGGTATTCATTGAAACAATACTCCCGGATGCCTGTTGAAACTCCTCGCGGATGAGGGCCATCGGTTGGGTGCGGTTCTTCCGAATTTCTCTGGACAGCACTCGTCGGTCTCTATTTTCCAGTTTCGTTGGTCTGCCGACTCGGAGCACAATCCGACAATCACCGCTCACCTTCCACTTCTTTTAATCACATAGGCCACTGTCGATTTTGGGTACTTCAGATCGCTAGATATGTCCCTTAAGGATCGGCCACATTTGTGATACCCGATAATTATACCTTTCTCAAAATCAGAGAGCTCCGAACTGCAAGACATCTTGCATGCGACTAAAGCCGATGCTGTTTCCTACACGATATATACCGGTGTTATGTAATACTTACTTAGCTACTTCAGTTGTTGAATTTAAAATGTCTTAATTGTAATGATTTATCTTAATTGTGTTATCAGATTTAAAGGTTATTAATTTGTTTTTATTTTGTAGTTGATCTTAAATTTCTTTGCTTTGTTGAAAAGTAATTGTTGTCATTTAATTTTTGTGACAGTTTTGGTTTCATTTGATTTAAGTTGCTTGAGTAATAAATTTTTCTTTTCCTTTTGGTAGTTTGGTTATCTATTTAAATTTTTTGTTTAGTTAATACTTATTCTTAACTTGTTTGCTTAATATTTAATCTCTTGTTAAGTTGACCCTTAAGGTCAATTTTTAAAATCTACTTTTAAAGTTTTTGCTTACACAAGTTGGTGTTAAAGTTTTAATTAAGTTTTGTTAATGTGCCCCCTTTTCTGATAAGTTGGGATCCATAGTTTCTGACTATGGTGGTCGTGCTTGGTGTTGTAGAAAACATAAAAATTTTTTCTATGTGATTATCATATTTTAATTGAAGAAATTTTCTTCGGTCTTGTATTAATTTAGTATTTTAAAAAACAAATCCTTAATTCTTTTCAAAAACTTTTACGTTGCCTTTTGGAACGTAATCAAGTTATTTGAACACACATGTTTTAAAGTCTAAATGTTGTTTTATCTTGTATGTCAAAAACATTTTACACCCAATGCAGTATTTGTTATAGTCATGTGATTTAGAGTTGTTATTCTAATTTTGACTTTCATGTGTTATTGAATATTGAACTTTAAAACTTAAAAACTTAAACTAGTAAAAACCTCCAACACTGGCGGTGTCCGTGACGTACCTTAGAACCGCAGTTATTGTCATTTGCATAGGTGTCTAAATACTTATTTGTAGTCAGTGTATAAGTGTGTATTCAGAGAACCAATTCGTGGCAAAATCACCTCTCTAAGATGGCCGCCTCTGAACGAGACCAATATTTCTGAAAACATAAGTATTTTCTGGTATTGAAACATTCCCCTTGTAGCACTACCACCCGCAAAGAAAATTCCGGATATGTGACTGGTTCCCTTAGAGAGATTCATTTCGTATATGCAAGCTCCCTAAGAGGACCACCTCTGAAAGATAAACATATTTCTGAGAACATAAGAATCTTTTGGTGTTGAGTATCACCTCTCTAAGACGACTACTTGCAAAGATGCATTTTATTTGTGGCTGGTCGCCTTAGAGAGACTACGCTGTGTGTGGTATATATGATTACTGTTATTGTTTCCAAGAAAAGTTTTTTAGAAATCAAATAAATGAGTATATATAGTAAAAACCCTCTCTAGAACGACCATTTGCGTTTCCAGGTTACTCTGACGGTCTTAAAGAGATCATATGTTCATTCTTAGAAATAGTGATCGTCTTAGAGAAGAGGTGGAGACGAGAGGGTTCACTGCATGTCTTTTAATTTTAAAGCTTTCTGTTGGTTACAAAACAGAAAAAACCTTATTTTCAACAGTATCCAAATAAATGAAATAAATGAGAATAAATAAACAATTTAAAATAATCAGTAGACAACAAGAATACTAATGAATTTTGGTTTACTGACACTAGTATTAATTTCATTGTTTAGAAGAAGTCTTTTGACGTCAGTTAGAAAATTAAAATAAAAACATATAAATCAACAGACGTTTTATTTGACATCTATTTTTATTATATTGATACCAGTAAGAAAACTAGTGAAAATCAATCTAAACCAATACAAACCAGTAGAAAGTTCTGACATTGATTTTGGCTGTATGGGTGTCGGATATCAGTGTGAAAAACCCACAGAGGTCAATACAAACCAGTAAAAGTCAGTCGAAACCAACAGAATTCTATGGATACCAGTAGAAAGTTTTACTATGGGGCATTTTGAAACCAGTAAGAAAACCCACAGAGACCGACAGAATCCAGTAAAAGTCAACAGAAACCCATAGAATTTTATAAGTACCCATAAAAAATTTTACTGGTTTCTATGGGGCTTTTTCAGCGCGGTTTTTTTATTTATTTTTCAAGTTTTCATTTCACATTTATGTCTTACACTACTAATCTTCAGATTTATTAGCACATATATGATGAATGAAACGGTATTATTGAAAGTGTTAGGGAAATATTAATCGAAGTAATATTCATAAATTTGCAAGACTAGTTTAAAACGTTTAAATATAGAAACTTCGAAACTACTCCTAGCAAGTTGATGAATAACACGCTAATTCGTTTCCCTGTAGCATCTCTTAAAATGCTTATCGGCGTTTTATGTTAATTCAGAAATTAAATGTATTTTAAATTACGTCAATGTGGTAATGAAATTAAAATTAAATCATTAAGAACTGTCGTTTTTGCTTTAAAATGCTGCGTTTGTTAAGAAGATCTTGCGGATGCAAAATGGCAAACTTCGTTAACATGCGTGGATCAGAAATGCATGGCAACGCATATATAGTGATATACTAATTTCAGAAGGCCCGTGCAAGATATGCTTCCAACTTCATAGTAATGCTTTAAATTCTGTTACTTATTTGCACAGCATTAATGTGTTGGAAAAAATAATGAAACGTGTTCTTTTATAATATAATCAAAGATTTCTGTTTGAGAATCTGTTGGAAAAAGTAAATGTCAGAACTATTTTATAAGATATCCAAAAATGCTTTTAACCGCATACTGTAAATAGAATGCGAAATCAAGTAAACTAATTACATTTTATGAATGTTTTGAGATCGTGTCATTCATCACGCATTAAATAAATCCAAAAATATTTAAAGTTAAAAAAAATGTTATAGTTAAATAAACTTACATTGGGGATGTACCGAGCAAATATTCAGTTATTTTTTAAATAAGATTTTAGTTTTAAAATTTAAAAAGCAAGCGATTATGCAGTTTGTATGTTTTACATTTTTATTCAAAAAACTGTACAAATTTCTTAAATATTATTACTTTTCCATGCATTTAACTTAAAAAAACTAGCAAAACTATGGTTTAAAGGTTTTTACTATTTTCAGTTTTTAAAGAACACTTCAATTCATTTCATTTCAAAAGTTTATTCCCAATAGTGAATTATTCCGAATAGTGTTTATTCCCAGTAGTGAAAGCATCGAGAAAATTATCTGAAGTTTACAGAACAAATCATGAATCAAGAATTTTGTTCAATGAAAATCTGAGAAATTTATTGCGCACGTCTTGGCACTGAAGGGACTTGAGTGAAGGAACGAGCAAGTTTCCATTAGAAAGTCTTCCAACACGGCAAAATAACTGCCGTAGGTTTTGCCATTGAGATAATATGACCTTACACTGAAGCGTAAAGATAAGCAATGTGTGGTAAAACCTTATACTTTAAACTGTACTGAAAGTCAACTCATCCAGCACTATTTGAAATCCGTTTCGTAACTTACACATGATAAATAAAAAACCTGAAAAACACAAATACATTTATACTCTGAGTAAAAAATGCATATCGAGTACGCTGTTTCAATTAATAGTTCATTATAGTTCGTCATGAGAAAAACACGCTTCTATAAATAAAATTTTAAAATATCGTAAGACTGTGGCATTTGTGGTAAGGAATTTAGTGGGATGAAAACATTAATTCTTTTAAATTAACTGTGCATTCCTTTCATTTAGTTCTACTTGACACATTCAATCAAATTAACTCAGAAAATTTCTTAAAAAGAAAGATGTTCAATTAATTCTCCCTGATGTGGTCACGCCTTAATGTCTTCTTAGGGTATCCCAGTGTTAGTTAATCGGATTTAGCTGGGGAATTAGTTCTGCTCAATATATGCATAGTTTCCTTTTGAAACTAGTCTGGAGTTTAGTAATGGTACACTTCTTCGATAAGGCTTGCTCTCTTAAAATATGGTTAAAGAACAAAGTATGGAAATAATCTCCATATATTCTATATATTCATCATTCCATGAAAGATTTTTAAAATTCATTGTAGAAGTTATTTTAATTTCCTATTAGTTATTTTTGATTTTGAACCGTTTACCTTTGTTTTCTTATTTCCCACCTATAATTAACTGCCAAAATGAATTTTCAGGATCGTATTTTACGTAAATGAAGTAGAATTCGGATTTAAGGTAATTCACTTCCGCAGAAGAGCTTAGAAGAGCGTAGAAGTTCTCAGTAGAGCGTGTTCTGACTTTTGGCCACATCTTCGCTATAAGTCACATCTACTCCGTTCGGCCGTATTGTTACATGCCTCCTATTATTCGACGGTTAGGTTTAAGTAACGGTTCACTCAGTTTGTTATTTCTGCACAGCTTCAGCTGCGTTTTGGTTAGTTATCATTCGTTTCTTATTTTCTATGTTAAGCCCAAGTGAGGCTTCCTGTAAGCCCGAAAGGGACTACCTGTAAATATTCTCATATTGATTAAAAGGGCAATTTAATTCTTGTTTGGGCTTGTTACCCTACCCTTTTAGAAGTCAGCGAACAGTCGATACACACTTCTCAAGTATTCTAGTTGCCAAAGGCAACCAATTTAATCAGAATCTTATATCATAATAAAATAACCAGTGTCAAATTTCATTTTGAAGCAAAGTCAACAAAACTTGCAAAGTTTCGTCTATATATTTAAAAAATGCTTATGGTGTATATTTCTGCTGATGCGAATCTATATAATAATCTGTTTAGTCTCAGTATATCACGGCCGATAAGAGTGACAAGGATCTATGATCCTAAGCGCCGATCCCGGATATTCATAGAAAGTGAAGGTGTCAAAGAATATTCTTGATAAACATCGTACAAGAGAAAAACATCACATGATATTAAGACCGAAGACAAGAGTTAGCGTTTTATCTTTTCATCTTGTGTATTCTATCCACATTCGAGGCAAAGTTTGATTCGAATGTTCTCCCAAACGTACTTTGAGTTTGCCGTTGATTTTGATGAAATTACGCAGCGAAATAGTCTCGATAATTATCTCCGGGGTAGTAACCTGAACAATTCCCTTCTGAGAAATATAAGCATCATTTACTTTATTACAATTGCAGACTCAACAAGCTTTGTAATATGTCTAATCTCCTCCCTCAATGGACGTATTAAAAAACCAATAAATGAAGTCTTTCTTTTTAGCAAAATATACCTTCAAAGTAAACTATTTCATGTGTGTTTATCAAATACCGCCTTGACAATTATGCAGCCAATGTCAGATCTCATCCGTCAAGACAACGTAGTCTCACAGGTTTTCTTTGCCATTGCCTGACTGACAGCCTGGCTTTCTCTGATGTCATGAAATGAAGTATGAAATTGCAAGGTGTTTAGAACACCTATCTCCTTTCCAGAGCATCTGTGGAAGCTGAAGCAATATTCTCACTACAAGTGCAATACAGAATGGAACCTGACTCAAAATGGCTGTTAATATTAATATAATCGTATGAAAAGCATTTATAAGCTAAGTATAAATTGTTTATCAAATGAACTTTGTTTCTGATAGCGATTGAATGAATGGAAGAGTAATTGTATACTTGAAATTGGAACAGTAAATGTATACTTGAAATAAATTCGTAAATCATAATTTTATTTATCGAAATTTGAGAACATTGATTCAATTTTTGCTTGTTCCCTCGAAAGCTGTATAATCTTTTCCTGAGCAAAGTATTTCTATACAAAATTCATTAAAAAATTATAATTTTTTTGTCAGGGTTAGTTTTGAATAACTTCATGGGATCTTTGGGTTTTAACTTTATATTGAAGACCACCAACGATGAAGCTGTAACACTGCTGAACATTGGTACTTCTATCACAATTTAATTCGCGGTGTTTGTCGTTTTCATTATGTATTACGAGCCGCTTAAAACCGCCTACCTCTCGCAAGCTATGTCATAGTTTCAATAATCTTTAATTTTTAATTTCATGATAGGAAAGCTTCTTTTATCAGAATTATGCAAATTATTTATTTTCTTTTAGTTCTGAACAAAAATAATAATTTCACGTTTATTTTATTTAGTATAAAATTATGTTATAAGGAATTCTATCTTAATTAAAGCATTTCGTCACAAATTTCTCTAATCATTTCTCTTTTAACTACGCTGATTCGTCATCCGGCTTTCTTCAAAATGATTTTAAAATATTTATGTATCCTTGAGATGGCTGAACGAAATAAATTTAATATTCGAGACATAGGCACATCTGTTTCTCATATTCATGAAGAGAAAACGGGAAAAATAATTAAAAAAATATAAAAGTGTTCAGATTTTAACGATCGCCCAAAAGGGTTTACTAAGATTTTTTACGCTGGCTCTAAGCTCGTAATTTACCAGTCTGCTCTTGCACTCATTTTTGCAACCCATTTCTTTTCTGCATTTTAGCTTTATTGCTAAGTATAATTTGCTTCGCACTTACGCCATATACAATTTAAATCAAAATCACAAAAATTTTAAAAGCAGCATAGTAACTTATGTTTAGAATTCCCGATGCAGTGTTAATTGTTGTCATAAAACATTTTTCTGTATTTTCACTCTATTCTTAGTTCATCATATCAATGTTTAGTTAGTTTTGAAGTTTATAATTTATTTTGAGGGTTAAGTTTATTTATTAAAACGTCTTGACACTTGCACCGCATAAAATTCAATTCAACAGCAGAATCACAAAATATTTGAAAGCAACAATTTAATTTTAGAATATTTGATATACAGTGTTTCGTAATGGAAATAAAAATGTTTAATTCTGTACAGTGTTGCCATCGCTTGCTTTGAGGTCGTTGAGTTTGTTAATCAGAAATTAGTTAAAGTTTGCAAAGTACGAAATGGACGATAAAACAAATTCAAAATTAGGGCTTTCAGGTGCCCATATTTGCGGTTATTTTACTTAGTATAAAATTAATATTATTATTAATATTATGATTAGATTATTAAAGTTTGATGGTTCTAGGTGCCATCGGTTTTTCTTAACGTGAGGAACATTTATGCACGCATGCATATTCTTCATTTTTAATTTCTTAAAAAATAGTACAGGGCATTGGAATCAACAATTTGAAAAGTGATACAATCGTTTATAGTGGACGACGCAAAATCTCGTTTCAAGACTAATGGCCCATTCAGAAAAACGCCCTTTTTAGATAAAATTTCGCAACTATATATTTGACTGATATTATGACTTATATCTTCAATTGTTAATATTTATCAGAGCAGTATAGACTGCAAGACTGGAAGTCCAGTTTCTTCGTTGGAAGCTTTTATTCTAAGCCTTCGTGATGTTAGTGTTGTGACGCACCTAACTTTTTAAACATGAGATTACGTGATATTTTCTAACTACTCTGTGTATGTTAATAATACATGCTACATGCTCTTATTATATCTGAAAAACGCTTTCTGTAATAAAACACTTATGCGTCTATTAGCACTGATATTTTTAATTTTATTTGAACGTCGAATGTCCCTTTCGAAAACTTACCTTATCGACTTATCAGGAATTATCTCTTCTTCCCGTTCTGGCTTTTGAGATGTAATTACTTACAGCATCACTAGCTAGCAGAGTAAAGATTCATAATTTAAATCTAGCGAGAGCAAAACTGAAATTGCATGCTTCTTGAATTAGAAAAGTATAATATCTCTTACGGATGGAAGACGAAATATATGGAGAAACTAAAAAACTGATAAATCATTATCACACGGAATTGGTCAAGAGAAACTTCTGCCACTCTCCATACGTCATTTAAACGAGAAGGAATATAAGGAATCATTGAATTATTCCGTACTTCCATTCACGGTGAAAATATTTAACACGCCCGTGTAGCAGTTGAAAATTCTATAGTTCAAATATCGGTAAAGGTACAGCTGAATTTTTGTTTCTTGACTTCAAGAAAACCTAAAATCCCTACAGGCTTTAACATTATCATATATTTTTAATGTTGTCATTCTCAGCTCTTTTGAATCGAAGTAACTTCTGATCCTAAGACCAAGAACAACCATGCAAATTATAAAAAAATCTTCAATTTTTATTGATAGCATTCATTTTATAAGCGAAAATTTAGGTAGTTCAATACATTCAATTAATATTTCGATCCAAAAGCAAAGCCGGTCGTTAGCAGAGTGTCAAATGATAAAAATGTCTTCATCAGCAATTAGCAAAACGAAACGTTCACTTAGATCTTCGCAGTAAAACTGAGAAAAATACTGACACATAAATTTTCGTTGAGTATATGTTAGCATTAAAAAGTACTTTCAAGGTAAAAGTAGAATACATGCGTATATTTCATAAATATAATGTCACCCTTCCTTTATTAAATATATTTTTTCCTAGGTTACCATCTTTTTCAAAGCTAGAACACCTTGGAACTGAATTATAGTTTCCATGACAACAAAATAGACTTCGTTACAATGCATTTTGTTGCCATCATTCTCTTCATTTTTCTTGTTCTTTGCTTCAAAATCTAATTTACCAACCCTTTTTAAGTTCAGCTGTCGGCAAGATATTCTCCCCACCGCAGGAAATTACAAATTAAGCAAATCTTAATGTTTAAATGGAGGTCCTTCATTTTGCATTAAATTCATAATTAAAAAACTCAGTACTATTTTTAAGTACAGCTTTCGAAGCTTTTAGTAACTTTTGCGTGTAATAAAAGTATACCATCCCATAACGTTTTACACAGTCAAATCATTCATTAAATAAATAAAATACGTTTAGCTCTTTATAAAGAAAAAATGAATTTAATTAATAAATGACATTTATATGCAAGTAGCTTTTAAGTATATGATCAAAATAATCATCATGAGCAAGTTCTTGAATATATTATGCTACCTTAATTTCAGCTTGGAGTTATTATTAGCTTATTATGATCTTGGGTTTATTATGCTACCTTAATTTTAGCAAGAGATGCACGTTTATTCAAGAAATAACATGAAACGTACTGTGTTAGGGAAACTTTAATGTGGTTTGTTGTCGAACGGACCACATTCATGCTTGTTATAAATTTAATTTACAGTGAAATGTACATCTCTTCCAGAAAACTGAATGCAGTATTGAGTTTGCAACATATATTGCAATGTGAATGCAGTATTGCACTTACAATACCGCTAGACACTCACAGTGCGTCTAGCAGTTTGTAGAGGGATGAAGCTAAAGACTGCTACATGCAGTTAAGTGCACATCTTCTAGAAATAACTGGATGCAATAAAGAGCTCGAAATGTATCTTTGTATTTAAGTAGAGGTGACATACTTTTACTGCAGTACGCGTCGCTTTGGAAATATTTGATGTGGTATGGATTCCATACAAGTACAAAATCGCGATTTAATTGAAATTCAGAAGGATTTAGTTTGCGAATTTAGCTTTTATTTAACTCGTTTTGCTTTTTCCATGACAATACTGAGGATTTCTTTGAAGACTCCTTTTGTAGAGGAATTTAATGAAATTGAAGCGTTTTTATATATTTTCAATTTATTCTTTGAAACATGTTTAACTTGACCTGAACTACAGGTGATCTTTATTTTGATTCAGATCTCTGTTTTATGTATCGATCTATATTTTGGCATATAAAATTTCGAGTCAGACTGCCCTGTAACGAATCGATAAAGCAACTTATTCGTAATATAGTCATTAAGTAGTGTATATGAAAATAGGTTAATAAGTGATTTATTAGTATGCATCATTTATTTGTGGTTGCGTAGTGTATTCGTGATTAAGTCCTTTAACGGAAGTTTTGTGATTAAATGATTTCTTTGACTTCTTTGTGATTAAATGATTTATTTTTAGTTAGGATATTAGTATATTATTTGTACAATGAAGGGAGAGATCTGACTTAATTTCATTTTGTGTTTTGTGACTATGTACACCTAGCACAAAAAAATGGGTCAGTTGTATATCTCTCGTTTACTGGACCGATCGACGAAATTTGACTTGCATTTTTCATGTCTCGAAAGCGCGACTTAGGATACATAATAGATTTATATATAACTTTGTTCTAACATAGGTATTCTGACACAAAATCGGACTTCTTCTGAAATGAAATAACGATTATTTTTCCATATTCTGATTCTATGACTAAATATTAAGTTTTGAAAAGTTTTATGAGAAACTCACTCAGGTGTCTTAAAACGTGTCTTGACGTACGTTTTTTCAGTTTGCGCGAAGAATAATTCACTTTGCGAAATTCTCAATTTATGGTAACCAATTTTTCACTGTTCCTTTCACCTTTCACTATTCATGAGCGCAATAAAAGGTGCATCGATCATTTTTTAAATAATTTTAACTAAAGCATATTTGGCGTTATTATCGCTTATAACAAATATGCCAAATTTCGAAACGAGCCAGTATATAAATTCACGTATATCTTCTGTAATTTTAAACAAAAAATTCTAATTTTTTTTCACGTTTGGAAGAAACACATCCACTGTAAGATAATAGCAAAAACTTTTATAGGTTATAATTCAAAATAGTTTCCCAAAAATTTATAAAAATTACTAAAATACAAGTTTTAGAAACAAACAAGAAAATAGCTGTGAAATTGGTTTGGATTGAACCTAAATTTCGAATTGTGAAAGAAGGAATCAAGTAAAAATAACAGCTATTAAAAATATGTATACCAAATTCAAGTAACATGGAGGAGCTACGATTTCGAGAGCTAAATTTTTGAAAGCTACTCGTGCGAGTTTTACTGCACTTGGCACAATTTGAGTTGAAGAACAGAAATATGGAACAAAATAGGTACGTTATCTCAGAAAAAGTCCACTTTTGTGCCAAAATATCTATGTTTAGAACAACGTTACATATAAATCTAATACACATCTTAAGTCGCGCTTTCGAGACATGAAACATACAAGTTAAATTTCGTCTATCGTGTGAGTAGAATGGGAAATACAGAACTGGAATTTTGTTTTGGCAAGATGTACATCATTTAACATTTAGCTTCTATTTGTTGCGCTTTTAACAATTGAGCGTCTATTTCTTTAATGTTACCTAAAAACGTAGGTTTCGTTGAGTCCAGTTGGCAATTTTTCCTATCTATATAGCAAAGTTGTCTTTTGGAGTATTAGGTTGACTGGTTCGTACTTAGTTCTCACTTCAAATTATTGTATTAAAAAAATTCTGTTCTGTCTGGGGGATATCATAGGTGAAGTGTAGGTCTAAATTTGGCAAGTTTGCTGTCATTATTAGTAAGTAATTAACTTTTATTTAGTTTAAACGTGTACATTGATTTTTGAAGACGCTATTTCGACAACTTAAAGTTGTCGCACATTGTTTCATGACAAATGGTAGAGTTCTTCCCTGACACACTTAATTTTCATAAATGTTGGGGAGAAATTACATGAGTGATTCAAATTTTAGATTAGAGTAGCAGGTTGCGGCCAAACCAAAATTTATGTATTCTCATGTATGCTGTCGTGATATATAAAGTCCAGCTGACAAACGGGAGGCATATTTGATTTCTTTCGTTTCTGTCTTTAAATGTCTAATACGTCTGTACAGTGCTATATGAACTAAAGTAGGGTATACAATAATTCGTAATTTCGTTCATTTTGACTGTTCGATCTCTTCTGTATTGTCATTCCCATGAGAGAATAAAAAGAATCATTGCGTTAAACATGGGAGATAACACGCCCAGACGGATAAAAAGAAGATCTGAGTTCCGAATTCAGGCGAAGACAAAATTGTTTTTCACGTTTTCCCTTTCGAAACCCTAACGAGTTTTTACAACTGCTGAATCCAGTGAGAAGAAACTTCTGTAATCACTCTTTAATACGAGTTAACATCGCTCCTTTAACATATTTCTCTTTAGTAAAAGCAAATTATTTTCATCTTCCAACGTATATAACCATTTAACCTCAAGGACAATTTACTGAGTATCGTTCATAGAATAACCCAGGCAAAAGTTCTACAATATTCTCGCATTCTCAGGAATTGAAAGTCATGTTTGCTATAATAATGTTTTTTGCTTTTATTTCAAGAAATATCTTTATCTTCTTCTCGAAGCAATATTGATTTTATCATTTAATATGAATTAATAATTTAGTTCTAGACACTCGTTAACGCGGATCTCGTTTAACGTATTTCTCTTTAGTAAAAGCAAATTATTTCAATTTTTCGTAGCATATCGGCACTTATCCTTAAGGAATGTTTACTGTCTATCGTTTATCGATAAACGCAAACAAATGTTCTAAACATTTGTTGCACTCTCTCGAAATGAAGGTCATGCTTGCTAAAAGCACTTTTATTCTATGTTTATTTTTATATCAAGGAGTGTGTGTACTTTCTTCTCAAAGCAATGTTGATGTTCTTTTAGCTCCAGGTTGGTAAGGGGTTAATGTCCCTAGTGAAATCCTCTGTGTCTTCCTCACTTTTGGTAATGGGGTTATGTTGTTGGATAAATTGCTCACGAAGAAATAAAAAATATAGTTCCAAAAAGATGAAATAATATATCTTCAGTGACACTTAAAGAAGTAGGAGACAGCATAGTGCTGTCGGTGAGATATTAATTCAGCAACGTATTCAAAATTATTTACAGATATTTCGAATGAAAAACTGATGTCGTAGATCAAACTTTTTTCTGTGTTGAAAAACAGGAATCAATGGCGATTAGACTTTTTTGAATGTCTTCAGAAATTGAAAAATTTATGCTTCTTGAACAAGCATTAAGAGAAAATTTATTAATTATTAGTCTGTATACTAATTTCGAGATATTAATTCTTCATCAGTATTCATTAATAACATTTCATAATACTAGTTTATCAATTTCTGTTGCACATACTGCATTTAATTGTATTACTCTAATACAGAAAATGTAACTGAAAGGTCAAGTTCTCACAATATGATTTGTATGAGTAAAACCACGACCTGTCAACATTAACAAGAATGCAACAGGAACAAGCTTTAACACCAAATTTCGCAGATTTGTGCTCCTGGAAAAGAATGAGCGTTATAATTCGCGTGTTCACTCACACTAGAGGCATGCAAAACCTGTAAATGTGACAGTATTTCAAATATTTTTACATCAGGAGGAATAGGGCGCGTAACCTTAATATATAGCTTCGTCTATTGTCCCGATTCAGGCACTGGGGAAAATTTGTGCAGAATTGTTTTCCTATTAATGGCCAGACCCTTGCTTAAGAGCATTCATCGCAAATGGCTAAACCTATTAATCATTCAGCCGTCTCATCCCGAAAATATTTCCCAAAGCACACAACAAATGGAAACCAATATTACATCCGTGAGAAGGGGACATATTACATTTATGAGAAAGTGAGAATCCTGGATGTATAGGCTTGATTTTGTTATGTCAGGTTTTAATTATAAGTGTAATACATGTTATTATTTATTTGAAGTTTTAATTAGAAGTATTGGTTTCTAACTGGGTACATATATTTTTAAAAGCAAATAATAATTATAATACTGGCATAAAGTTTAATCAGAGAACAATTTAGAAGAAGGTGAAGGAGAAAGAACGATATTAAAGGTTTTCCTTTTTCAGGAAGAGCGAATGTATAATCCCCATCTATTGAATGCAAAACCTTCTAAAATGGGGATTTAACTGCCTTTTTTAAGCAACACAAACTGGTCACTTGACGCGAGAGTATGGCCAAGAACGGAGCACGTTGACTTATTTGGCCATAATGGAAAAACACGACGACGAAACATTTCCCGTAGCCCGGTTGCCTTAAGAGACTTAAAAGAGGTGATACGAAATGATTGGGGTGGTGTAATAACCCCCAAATTCCTTTTCTGCAAGAGGATCAGAGCAAATAGAGTAACGGCAGTAGACTGAGAGAACCAAGATGGGTGGCTGAACCCCTTTGAAACGCCTGTTTAGCTGAGCGGAGAAAGCGATGTGGACAGTCTGGCCGAATTGCAAAGTGAATGGATGGGAACACCATACGCCCCGTTTCGGTATCGAGCATCGATGACGGCATAGAAGTATTAGGTGTAGTTGTCTTCCTCCCGCGATTCGGGCTAGCAACACCGTTGGAAAAAAATACCCGAGAAAAGAGAATACAGAAAGAAATCATCTCGGATATCCACAAGCTGGGAATAGGACCAGCGCACCCTTTAATCAGTGTCATTATCTGTGCTCTCATCTTTTGATACAGACATTCTAAACTACCATTTCTTTAGGAATTTAATGAGTTCACGAGCTTAATATTATCTGCAGGATGTCATCTTACGTGTGTTGTTTTTATGCTCTTCCTTTTAAAATAATTGTGCTTAATTGATAAGTTATTCCGGATATCTTAAAAAAGTAATATTTCCTTTTTGTACTGCTTAAATGAGAAAATAAATGAAGATTATGCTACTTAAATGTAGTATTTAATTCGAAGTTCCGCTGTTGGATTGTTCGAATACTTTTAGATTAAATTCACTTATATTTATAGTGATACAGTTGTATTAACCATTATAGGAAATAGTTCTTAATCGTTATTTAAATTACATTTAATTAATTATAATTTTTTATACTTAAAATAAAATAAATTTTCTGTACAACAAAAGATACCGTTAAAATTTCCTCATAATTAAATTTCTACATAACGCTTTAATTGGAAATAATCTCATGTACTTGATTTCATGATAACAGAACTTTTCACTAATTATTTTGTTGGGGCGGTTGCAGAAATTTCACTATTTAAAATACTGGGTCAGTTTTTGGAGGTCAACGACAGATTGTTTTCTGAATAGATGGTAAAACCACTTTTAGAAATCTTCATATGGGTATTTTCTGCAAAACAGAGATAAGTGTTTTGTCGACCAAAGCTCCTGTAAACCCAGTGATACTCGAAAACAAGTCCATCAGTTCGTTGTTTGCGATTTTGATTTATTTTCCACTTCTGAATCAAACTCAAATCGAAATCCACGTATTCCATTATCCCAACTAGTCGAAGAGACTTTCAGTTAGATGAATTTTTAAGGAGACTCGGTATTTTTTGAACGATCTTTTTAAATGTAAGAACTTTCATCTATATTTTATGGATAGTAAGACAAAATGATGTGATAAAATGATTAAATGGTAAGAAAAAATTATTTTAAGCTGAAATAAAAGTTTTTTTGTCGGTAATTACTCTTTTAAATTAAAATGTATTGAAGAAATATTTAACAAGTGAAATGTTTTTTATCTCCTACAATTTTAAATGTTCTTACCCCAGATGTTTTTATAGTATTTATTGGGAAGTTCTTACGAACTTAAAGGATTGGTTTTGCAAGTCTGCGCGATTTAGTTTCTGAGAAAAAATAATAAAATCACATTTATATGTAAAAATTTATACATTCATTTGAAAAAAAATTATTTCAGTTACATTTTCAGTTCCAATGACTGTTCTTTTCTACAGTCTGCAAAACTTATCCTCGTTTCTGTTAAGTATATAATTTTAAACAAGCATTAAAAATAATTTAGTCCATATCGGAGTAACGTTTAGGCCTTAAGTGAAAGGATTACTGATAAAATGGAATGGAAAAACCTGAAATATTTAGATGATCATTATATAATTTCAAATTTCTTAAAGTATTTTATTAATGAATTTAAAAACATATATATCTAAAAAAACCTGTTACTGTTCGTTTAGTTGATATTGATCTGGTTTGGTTCAGTTGATTATGGCAAAGCATAGGGCTATCTGCCTAAGAGGAGAGACAGCTATCTAAGGGAAACCGACTGGTATGCATATTACACACGGGATAAACTGTGAAAACGTTCATGCAGCCAGCCGGTTAACCTGGAATCGAGCCCAGGTTGGAATTACCAGTGTTCAGCGATTTTACCTTTTGGCCGCGCTTGGGCTCCACGTGGTTATTATAAAGATAAATTACAAGCTTTTACACGAAACCTTATCTGCCCGAAAATATTGCAAGAAAAATCATAAGATGAAAGTAGAACTTTTCTTTACCTCTTTTGTTTTGTGAAACATATTCAGAACAATTTTAATATATTTTCTAAAATACAATCAATATTAATTACATTAATTTGTCTTTTTATTAATTTCTTCAAAAATAAAATTTTAAAGTTGAACAGAATTAAACATATTATTTAAAACCCCTCAGCAGCATAAGTGATTTCTTCTCTTCTTTTAGCCATTTCTTCTCTTCTTTTAGCCATATAAGTTGCATTTTAAATTAATTCAGGAGTATTCCAATTAATGAAAGAGTTTAATGTTTGCTCCAGCAAGATTTTTAATATTGCTACAGTCAGGAGCTTGATTACTTTAATTATGCCACCTCTTTCTGTTCATGTCTTATCACAAATAATTTAAATTTTTGAATAATCATAACATCATTGACTGATTATACACATAGAAATATTTACTGAGTTGAGTGTAAAAGGAAAGAAAATAAAATGCCTGCAAGTTATAAAGGTGAACAAAAAAAACTTTTTCTTCCAAATTTCACTTAGTATTTAAAATAAATTAGTTTATGTATATAAACAGAGTTTTCTGACAGTTGCAGTCATATTTACAGGCATTCCTTTTCTTCTGTACTAGTTTTTAATAAGTAACTAAAACAACTAAAAGAAAAAAGGAAATGAAAAGGGCAGTGGGTGTTGCATTTAAACTGCTTCAAAAGTTTTAAATGGCTTTTTATACAATTTATTATTGTCAAATTATTTCAAAATTTTACTCAATGTAGTAAATGTATTAAAGTATTGTTTTTAGGAAAACAAATTAAAAAATCAGTAGATCATCGATTCTGAGGTACCATCTTCCCTTAAGTGCTCCCACGTCGCAAAGGCCTTACTTATGCATATAGTATATATACATGTCTTTTCGTAATTGGAATCCAAGCCCGATCATATGCCATCGCATTTAAAATTATATTGCTTATAACATTAATCTTGAAAATGGAAATACAACTTTAATATAATAAGTCAATAAAATATTATAATCCCATTCATTAAAGGAAAGAATGCAAATTAAGCCGACACGCACGTGCTTCCTCAAATAATTTCTGGTCCAGATCTATTTTCTGTATAGCATGTCTTTACAGCCCTTATCTAAATTTTACCTGCGATAAATATATGAAAATAATATATGAAAAAGCATAAACTGCTGTACTTTGATCATTTTTAAGAATATTAATTAACTTTTCAAAGCTATTCACGACACCAGTTCCTAAAACTAATTTTGAATTTCGAAGTCCATCATAATCTTTTCCTTGAATAGAAGATAATATCGTCGGGCAGTTATAAGTCTTTAACGATGCAGCTAAATGCATAGAGAATTCTACATATACCTTAATATATTGAAACACATTGAGAACAATCGAGCTTACTAGGTTATTCCTAAATTAAAATATAATCCCTAATTATTGTCGGCCATAGTTTTAGCTCCTGTGCAAATGCGCTCCTTGTGAGACTCATTAAGGCATAGTTTTTTAATGGTTTTCTAAAATAATTGTAAAATTTAGTATCATAATGAGCTTAACATTTTCTTGTACGATCTTTATTTCTAACAACATAACAATAACATCTTACATATTTCTAACAAATAAATTAGTTGTAATAGAAGGCGTACACGAGAATGAATAAGAATGAAAAAAATCCCTTTAATGAATTCTGAATTTTAGTTTTTAGACGCAATCGTGAACATCTGATAGGGAAAATGTAAATATATTTCATTTCTTAATTGCTTATTTTTTTAAATTTATATCCATATTTATACGTTTTTGCTTTTTTAAATTTATTGTATTTAAATTATCTTATCTTCTCTTTGATTTATATTATATTTATATTTATACATTTTTACTTCCTCGTACGAAGTAAAAAGGAAGTATCGTAATCGCGAAAAATTTCGTGTATTATATTTCAACGAAAATATTCATTTTGACCGTCATCGAATTCAATTTAAAGATGTTTTTGCGTGACGTTTGTACATAAGGACAGACTAAAAGACACTTTTCCCCCCAAAAAATTATAAAACTGATTTAAAAGAGATTCTGAAGAGATTTTTTCGTGGCGTCTGTGCGTACGTACGTATGTATGTATGTATCTCGTATAACTCAAAAACGAGTAGCCTAAGAGAGTTGAAATTTTGTATGTAGGACTGCTATAACATGCAGTTATGCACTATATGCAATTTATGTTATCTATGCTATAACACGCAATTGTGCATTATACTCAATTTATGTTATAGCACAATGAACGTGCAATTTTGGCTGCAATCGACCGCACCAAAACTATATATATATATATATATATATATGTATATCGTGCCTCAACAAAGCACCAGATGTCGCTATCTACATCTACTGTAGGAACGCTCTAGGAAAACACATCTCCCACTTGGTTAGAGAAGTTCAACAGAAGCGGTTTAACGGAACGCTCGCGAAGGAAGTACAATTAGACGCTTACCGGTTGCGCGTAGGTAATCGGATCTGGACTTATCGAAAGTGACTGCACGTAGGAGGTCAGTTGTTGTGTTGTGATACCTCTCCTAAACATATTTAATCCATCTGTACATACTCATCCCGTTATCGTTTCTTCTGTGAACCAGGAATAAAACCTGATACTTTGAACAGTGGGAATGATCTCTATTTATTGATAAGACGTCACCCCCATATATATTATACACTAAGGTTTGTTTGAGAAATGAGAAATTAAATGATTAAAAATTTTGACTTGGAGAAATCCCTGCCTGCTAGAGGCCGCATGGCTGTATGGATGGTATTAGAAGTATAACAACAACTATAAAAATGGAACCAACAATTATGGTGGTTCTTTTTCTTATATTTATTCAAGTTTTTTCACTCAACACAAGAAAAGTGTTTGTGTAAGTTTTGTTATATAAAGTTCTGATTTGCTTATACAACTTCTTATTTAAGAAATGTTTTCATATTCTAAATTCAGTCTTCTGCTTTCCCCCCTCCTCCCACATTCATATTTTTTCACATGTCTTTCGGGACCTTTCTGCAGAACAGAAACAAAATTAATATATATTTAATTTGTAGTGGCTCTTGAAATTTCTTACAAAAAGCACAAAATTGTCTCGCAAATAGAAATATTGGCAATTTTATTAAATTTTCAAATTTTTTTTCAATACGCTAATCGAATTCGTGAAATATCTGTTCCACTGATGGCTGATAAATGCTTTGAAAAGAACATTCCATTGGAAATAATTTGAATTGATCCAATAAAAAAAAGTAAAAATAAAAATAACCTTTCTTGAAAGGGTTAGATTATTATAGAACCATTAGCTAGGTTGTTTTATGTCTGCCTTTTAGACACTTAACATTTCACAATAATGGTATGAAATTAAAAACGAGCACCGTCATTCGGCGCAAACTCACAGCAATTCTTGTATCTAGTAGAATTGTAGATTGATGGGAACAAATGTTTGCATTTGTCAGTCTTGTACGTTCATTTGACAAATGATCCAATTTAGAAAAGACTTATTTGCAGTTAGGCAGCTGCTTTCCATCAATGACAACACAAATCCTTAATAGCTTCTGGTCAAATAAACGAAAAAGTTCTGAAAGTGCTTTGTTTTCTCTCTTTCCTTCTAGTGTTAATGTTCTTCTCCCAGCTGAAAGAAACACGGAATAATTGAAACACTATTAAACATTAATTTTATCCGATATTAAATAATTTGCTGGGATAAAAAAAAGTCTCTTGATGGGATGATTGAAATTTCTGTATGCTAAAACATTAATTGAACCTTTTTTTTTTTTATCTACCAATATCTTTCGCGTAGTATAGTTAAGAGCATAAGTACAGATTGAGTTAACGTTTACCACTATCAGATAACCACCGATAACCATACACGCCTCGCTACAGCCGTCTATTTATTCGGATCCATCAGCCATTCAGAGGGCGCTGCTCAGCATACGCATGCGCTACGGATTTGCAATTCTAATCATTTGCATATCATGCGCTACTTTGCATTTCCTGAAAATATCAGCTCACTCGCGTAAGTCCTTCATGGTGGTGCAATTTTCACAAACGTGAGTGTATATGCCCACGCTGTTACTCGGCTCAGCGAGCTAAGTTTTTTAGTTCTTATATGTTGGTAAATCGGGCATTTTTGATTTAAAAATGATTAAATTATGTTATTCGTATCTTCTGGTTAAGGCTTTTATAACTTTAGCTAATCTGCATACAAAAGTTGTAAACTTATCAACAATTTAAAAATTGTTTAAGTGCGGCTAAGCCAAATTGTTTTTTCATAGGAGACATATTTGTTTACATTTGAAACTTAGCAGAATAGTGAATTAAGTTTTTATGCACGTTCAGTGTCTTTTTGCCGAGTGGTACCAAAAGGTAGGTAACTTTCAGTGTTCTGCACCGAATAAATTACCTTCTTGCCCGCTGCCGAATTGCTTGTTTTTGCATAGAAACTGTAATTTTAATTGTAAAAACGTTTTTTTAATTGTTTTAACTGTATTTGGTGTTTTATGTTTTTCTAGATTTCTCAATTTTTAATATAGATATTTTGAGATTTTATGCATTTTTGCCTTGTCCGGAAGTGAAAACTGAATTTATTGAATGAGAAATATATCTCTAATGAAGTTTGACGAAACAATTTTAAATGAAAGGCAGGAAAAAACGCGTATAATTTAATATTCCGTACAAGGAAGTCATGTGATGTACACATGAGATTTTTTTATTTCTTCATGCAAGACTTAGTTCTTGCAGATTTCGTTAATCCTAATGAAGAGGGCTGTGTACATGTGAATGCCTGGATTCGAGCCCGGGCGAACTCCCAGCGATGTTACCGCTCGGCCACAGGAGGGCTCTACAGTTGTATATACAGGTTACTAAAACATAACTAAAGATATTCTGTCACCAAAAAATTTATTGCCAAGAGAGTAAAAGCAGCGCTAATCGAATAATACTCTATCAGTTACATGGAGAAGATCCTGAGACGTCCTTGACCTCTACAGAATTTGTCAAATTACAGCAAGAAACATAAAATCTAAACTGACACTTATAAAATGAGAAAAGTGTAATAAACAGACACTCAAATAAATGGAAAATTAATGGTTGGTTGCGTATTTGAATATGGTAAAGCACAGGAGAGCTATCTGTTTAAGGGAAGAGATGCATTCGTAGAGGACAGCGTAAGGGAAATTTCTTTTATTTGCGTAATACATGGGGAAAATCTCGAAATCTGACCATGCTGCCAGCTCAGTGACCTGGGATCGAGTTCAGAACAAAGTACCAGTATTCAGCAGTTCTTAACCTCTCGGAAACAGGTGTGGCAGTAAAGTTAATGAAAGAAACCGATTTAGTACAGTAACTGCCATTGCTAAGTAATACCAATGAGAATTTCAAGAGCCCTCTATAAACCTTCTTTTATTTCCGTTATTTCAGTTATACGCCTTTTTCGTTTCAATCAATTAACATTAAATCTGCTTTATTTTAATTTTTGAATAATTGAATACAAATTAATAGAATTAAACTACAACGGCGCGATTACGTTTATTTGGTAAAATTGCAGGAAAATAAATTGAGCTGTTGTGAAATTTTATTAAATAAGTTTGTATGTGACCTTAAAATTGATTAATGATTAAATTTATTCATCAGAAATGTTAATTATATTCTGAGTAAACAATCCGTTAGGTACATTAAGACTTACTTACATTGAGATATTAAGGTTTTTGCTGTAATTTATTTCAAATTGGAAATATATGTACTTTGGATTAAGTTCAAAATTAAATTAAATTTTTTCAATATTGTAAGTTCAATATTAAACGTGCTGCCGTTATCACGACATTTAATTTCCGTATTAAGTTATCAAATTTAAAGGCTTTAAGAAATAAATGTATGACCATGTTCACAACTGAAATGCGTTTTATTTAAAACAATTATTTTTGTAGCTCTATTTTCAAATCATCAGTATGTAAACTTAATATTTTTATTTTAGTAGCAAAATATAGTAAATGAATGAATGCTAATTATAGTTTTTTCCGCATGTATAGATGACACTAAAATATGTCTAGGCTTGTCAGTAAAAATAAAATGAAATTAGCTTAGAATCAACAGGTTATATCGAAGAGAAGGCATGAAAAATGTACAGTGCCTTCGCTGTGATTCGAACTCAAGACCTAAAGATTACTCTTCGGATGCGCTTCTAGTGTCAGCACGAAGGCACAAGGAAAGTAGTAAGAAAATATCTTATATACTCCCTCCTTTTAAAGACTGGGGCGACTGGGGATGAGGGAATCCAATCAACAATTCCTGGAGGTGACGAATTATTGCCCTCCCCTTTATTTCGGGCTCCATTTTTAGATTCATTAGGTTACATCTATGCAGGGTATTATGTCATAATATTATGTTGAATCATTGATATGCCTAGCTGTTATTTATTTTTTTCTTCTAAATTTAAAATATTAAGACTAGCAATTTATCGCACTATTTTAGCATTTTACTGATGTTTCATTCTTTTATTTTGTTTCATTTTGTCATCTAGATACACTGCTGGCCATCGTAAATGCAACACCCTGAAAGAAGCATGCAAATAACATGACATTTCCAACATGCGTTAGCGGAGGTGAGATACGCAAATGATTAGAGTTTCAGCGCAGACGCACATCACGCGCGCCTGTGGTGCCACTTCAAAGCGCTATTTAAGGCTTGGAGTTTTCGACGAATTCAAGTTCGGCAGGATTTTTCGAAAAAACGTTCAATTATGCCGCGTAGTAAACAGCGATCATCGTTTGATCAAGTATCCGAGTTCGACAGAGGAAGGACAGTGGCCTACCGAGAGTGTGGATTATCTTTCAGAGAAATCGGTAGTCGTGTTGTACGAAACCAAACAACTGTAATGCGGATATGTGACAGTTGGATGCAGGAGGGTTCAACGGACCGACGTGTTCGATCGCATCCACCTCAGTGCGCCACTTCACGTGATGACAGAAATTTTGTATGGCAGTGAAGGATCGCTCAGTTACAACAGGAACCACAGCACAGCCCATTCAGCCCATTCATTTTCTGTAACGCATCATCCAGTGTCTGCGCGTACCATTCGACGCCGTTTACAGCAGAGTGGTCTGTCCGCAAGACGTCCATTGCTTCGTCTACCCTTGACGCAGAACCACAGACGTGTCCGCCGCCCAATGGTGCGATGAAAGAAGAATGTGGATGGCAGAATGGAATGAAATTGTCTTTACTGACGAGTCACGCTTCTGTCTGCAACACCGCAATGGCCGGATTCGAGTCTGGAGACACTGTGGAGAGAGGATGCTGAAAGCTGTGTTATGCACCTCCACACTGGTCCCGCGCTAGGTATTATGGTATGGGACGGTATTGGATATCACTGTCGCACTCCTCTAGTACGCATTGCCGGTACTTTAAACAGCCAGCGCTACATCTCCGAGGTGTTGGAGCCAGTTGTCCTTCCTTACCTTCAGGGCTTGCCCCCAGCCATATTTCAACAGGATAATGCGCGATCACATGTGACACGTATTGTCCAAGTGTTCTTCGTCAATTTCCAGATTGAATTGCTTCCCTGGCCGACTCGCTCTCCGGATCCTTCTTCGACAGAAAACATGTGGTCCATGGTTGCTGAACGACTGACCCAGACTACATTCCAAGCTGCCACACCAGATCAACTTTGGCAACCTGTGGAAGCTGCTTGGTCTGCTGTACCCCAAGAACACATCCACCAAAGTCTCTATGAATCAATGCCGAGGCGTGTGGCAGCGGTCATCTCCAACAATGGCGGCTATTTGGCTACTGATTCTGGAAGGAACCACGCTTCGCAGAAGTCTATAAATGTAATCATTTGATACTTGGTCAACATGTTATCTACTAAATAAATTTTGTTGTGATATCTCTTGTCTATCATGTCTTGTCTTTCTTGGTGTTGCAATTTGGGTGGCCAGCAGTGTATCATTAAAGACAGTTGGTTAGAGATAGCTATTAGCCTGAATTATTAATTATTAATTTTTTGTTATACTTTCTCTACAGAACTATTTTTCCGCTTTGAACTATACTACTGCATTATTTTCTGCTCTGAAAGTGCATCATCACAAGTAATAAATATTGACTCGAATAGAATATAAATACAATAAAACATGCAATGAAAATACGAGGAAGTATCAAAAAATAATTCATAATCTTTCTTTTTTTATCCAGGTATTCAAGTAGAAAGGTAAAAAGTAGAGGATTCTTAGAATGTTTATCGTAGTACAGATCACGTCTGCTAGGTCTATTATTTCCAAGTACGAAGAGTCAGTTATGATATATGATTTATGCTTTGTTTTTAGAATAGTCTTAAACTGAAGACTAAATATCTATAATATAATAGCTGTGGATTAAACGAAGACCTGAAATTATTAAATTCAGAAATAAAGATTTTCAACTGTTAGTGCTTTAAAAAGACTCATGTAGGAACAACGCTTATATTCAAGCCATCACATCTGTGTTTCACAGACTATAAGTGAAGGGAACGAAATATAACTACAAGAGTACGGAAGGAGTACATGGGCAGGATATAACAAACCATGGTCACAGTTCATAGTTATGAAAATGTATCCCAGGAGATGTCAGACATCTGAAGAGCCTTCTCGTGTTACACAAAATTTAATTTTCATTCTGTTCAAACGTATGGTCTAAAAATATTTCTATATTATGATTCAACGTTGTTTTATACTAAAAAAAATGGAAAATAAAATTTTGATTTATGATTAAAATTAAAACGAATGAAAGTAAATATCCCAACGTGTCATCTCAAACTGGTACTAATAGTTCCACGTTTTTGTAAAGTTATTGAATTAATGTTTAGTAATTGTGGATAAATCGTCACTGCAAATAACTGGTACATCAAATAAAAGTTATCCCGGTAACTTTTAGATATATCATTCCAGGAATAGTGAATTTCTGTAAGATTGTTAGAAAAAAAGGCAAATTTCCTTTTATTTTCCCCATCAAAGAACAAGCAATGCACTTCACTTTTTTATTGTTCCCTAAAGGAAATGTTTACCACTTTGAGATGAAAGGAAGCAGAAGGTATCGCACTGTTACCTATTATTTAGAGAGATAACAACAAGAAAGCGTTTTTAGACGTCTCACAAGGTTTTAGATTTTAACGGTCACCCAAAAGAGATTGCTTAAAGTTTAATATGATTTATCAATAGAGATTTTTGATAGAGATGGCCCAGATAGAATAGAGAAACTTTTAATGGTATTACGTTAAAATAATACGCCGAACAAATATTAATTTAGAAGTCAAATAACAAAAATTAGAGTTATATTTGCAAATATTCACAGTGAAATTTTGAACTGCGAAAATTTACAAATATAACGCTGATTTTTGTTGTTTGATTTCTAATTTAATATTTAATGGGATGCTAGGTAAATATACATTTAGACTGACATGGGAATATTATAAACCTTCTGCATATTTGAAAAGTGAAAAAATGTTTAACGTACTTCTGTAAAAGTTTTAAATGTTTTTAATTAGTTGTTTTATGAATTAAATGCACGCGACATTTCTAGCACATTCTGTTTCTCGAAATTACTAGAAGGCAACATAGGGTCGACTTACGGTTACAGTTACTATAGTGACCAGTTACATTTATTCAATTACAATACCTATCACGGTGACAGAGGCACCGGACCAAAATGTTTGGTGATTTATTGCCAAATTTGGCGACAAGAATAAGTCGCCAAAACAGTTGCCAACTTAGCACTGTCTCGCCAAATTACCGGGATATCCATTTAGCACTATCTTACTGCCACCTGCATATTGCTCAAAATGCTTTCCAAACGACAGACGCGATCTTACACTCCTTTTCGCGATGAATTTCGTCAGCTTGTGCTGGTGCTATTGTCCGATAAATGAGGTAACTCACAGCAATCCTTCTAGATTTCCATGTTTTGTTCACATATTCTTGTAACAGCACAATCCGTATTTCTATTAGACAACTCGCCGTAAATGTTAGTTACAAAAATACCAATAATCATATCGGTCGTCATTACATCCCGTTCTTACCCATAAATTCACTTGAAGGTGACACTTTGAAAATGTGTGTCCTCTTTTATTGATTTGTTATCACGGCTAATTTATAGTTTACTGACGCTTCCAAAAGCAGAAATGATGAAAATATGTCATGACAGATAACTACTCAATCACACGTAATATCTGCAAAATGCCATTTCGTATTATCTACGAAATGATTATGAAAACTGCCCCACAGAAATATTAGCACTGCATTAGAGAGCTTATTCTACACTAGGCATATTACTTATGTATGCTAACAGCATCCATAAACCCATATAAGTATATATTCTAAATCACACAGTGAGTAGGAATTTCGTTTGCAAAATCCTTACGCACTTTATAACTTATTTCTCCTCTAATGCGCATTTTCGCTTCTATTACATATTGAATATCCTTATAAATGTTATATATAAGCATATATTTAGAGATAGATATAAGAGATAGATATTATTAGCCCAAAGGGGAGTTCACACAGGAGGGCTATTGATTTTAAAACGGCATTTTGCGTCTGTTCACTATAAATATCCGTTTCATTTTTCAAATTATCGCCAAATATAATCGCCCTATATTATATTTAAAGAAATTAAATAATGAAGAATGTGAATGAATGTGTGCATGTTTCTCGCGCTGTGAAAAAACAACGAAACCTACAGCCGTCGAATTTTGAATAACGTAGTCTCCTACCCGAATATAGGCACCTGAAAGCTCGAATTTAGAATTTGTTTTATTGTCCATTTTATATTTTTTATAAAACTGTATCGAATTTTTGATTAACAAATTCAAAGGTTTTAAAGCCAGCAGTATCAGCACTGCACTTAATAAAATATTTTTAATTCCAATACACGAAACTGTCTATCGGAAATTCTAAAGCTATGCTGTTTTTAAATATTTTGAGTCCAAATGGACGTTACCTTAAATGCTCTCGAAACGTGGATGTGTGTGTAAGCGAAACATACGCCCCTTTGCGCGTAATATAAAATCTGAAATCTTTCAGACTTTCTTTTTTTCTATTTAATTTTTATCCTAGATTTTCTAACAGAATACAAACACGAATAATTTATAGCTGTAAAAAAATTCCATGAACAGTTTGTATATTTTTGCCCACTCTTAATAAGATTTAAATAATAAAATTAGTAACAGTAATGAATTGAGTTATAATCCAGGTGTACATGCGTTCCAAACTCTCATAAAATGCTCAAACAATCATTAGATAGCACACGGTTATTCACGTATAGAACCCTAAAAGCGAATTTGTCTTCCCAACACAGCCAGGTATCAACTGCAGTGTGTAATTGTTCTAAACATTCTTCAATCATTACAATGACAGAGATTGTTCCGAATATTTGCAAAATTATAAAAGAGAATCACAAAATTAAGAATGTCATTATACCATGTCAGATGAATTCCATGAGATTATTGTGCTGTTTTGTGCGACTTTCATTGGAAAAAGTTTTATTATGTTTTGTTTGTTATTATTGCGGTCACCACATTTTTAGTGCTTAGACAAGCACCTTTTAGCTTAGGGATCTATATGACTAATCGTTAATATGCACTAGAATGAACGGAAATTTCTGAACTCTAAGCTGCATTTTAAAAGCAGTCTTAAGCCATGAATCAAAAATACACAAATTTCAGGTGGGTTTAATTTGGAAGATTTATTATTGTTAATTAGAATTAGCTTTTGCAAAATATAGAACTGATGTCACCGTAGTTCCTTGATCGCGGTTTACAAGATAAATGAACTTGACAGGTGAATTTATTCATAAATAAAGATAAATTTCCATGAGCATGGCATTTTTGGAAAATTTAGAGTTTTTAATTTTTTTGAGATTTGTCAATTAATTTACGTTACATTCATTATGTTACCAGATTATTTATCATTCAGACCACTTGCAACTTCCCAGAATCTTGTTGCCACTTCTGAGAGATCTTGGAATTCGATACGCAACAAAATTTTCATTTAACTTTGAAACATAAGCTATATATTTTAAATTTGTCAGGTTATTATTATTTTATGATTTTTTTATGATTTTATGATTTCGTTTTTATGATTTCGATCTTTATTATAACTTTTATATATATTATAAATTATTATACTATATTTATTTTTATACTATATTTAATTCGATCGAGTTTTTATGATTTCGATCTTTATTATAACTTTTTCTTTGCATATTCCGCATCAGAATGTAAATGCGTTAGCCGCTATTTAAACAGAGATTTTGGGATTTTAAGACACTGGGATATTTAAGCAGGGATAAGTGTTTCGGGCTTCTCTTGCGCTCTATATATTAGTTTCCTATCAGCTCTGATAATTGTGATTATTCGGTTTTGTGTTCTATAACTGCCGATACTTTGTTTTCAACGCTACGGTATAGTAAATGAGTCAGCTTACAGTAAAATTTTTGTAGAGTCTTTAACTACTGTTTCATGTTTGGCTTAAAATTTGTCCGTTCTATTTAGTTGCATCACAACGAGCTACGGTTGATATTGTTGCACAAGAGAGTGCATTTAAGTTCTAAATTCTATTTAAATAGTAAGTTATTTAAACCTTCTCAGGGATTTGTAGCTACTTCAGACATAGCGATAATTCGTTTCATGTCTGTAACTGATATATATCAAAAATCTATCTAATTTGTGAGATTAATAATGTACTTTATTTATAATCTATGCTAATAAAATACGTGCGCGTCTGTCAGCTCGTTTATTTGTGACATCATAGTCTGCGATCTAGTGGAGAGTTGAGCTTCGAAAGAGGTACCCCAGGAATCCAAAAATTCGTGAGAAGCCATTTCAACCATTCTCATATTCTTAGAATTTTAATCAGCCGAGATATTAATTAAAGACTCTGAAAACGCTAATTTTCGCACTCATTTTTCGGAGTGGCAACAGTCTTGCGCGCTGGAGAGAAGAATCTGCTTTATTACAAGTATTTTAGTCACGAAAAATTCCAGGTATCATATATCAACGAAAATATACATTTTGACGACTATCGAATGCAATTTAACGATGTTTTTACCTGACATATGTTAGTAAGGACAGAATAAAAGACTCTTTTCCACAAAACGAATTATAAAACCGATTTAAAATGCATTCAGAACAGATTTTTTCGTGGAGTCTCTACGTACGTATGTATGTATATATCTGGCATAACTCAAAAACGAATAGCCTCAGAACGTTGAAATTTTGTATATAGCACTGCTATGATATATAGTTGTGCACTTCCCAAAATTATATGTATACTATATAGCGACTCTGTTAGTCAGGTCACTGAGCTCAGTTTTTTTAATTCTTATATGTTGGTAAATTGGGCATTTTTTGGTTTAAAATTATTAAATTATGTTATTCTTATCTTCCAGTTAAGGCTTTTATGCTTTAGTTAATCTGCATGCAATAGCTGTAGAATTATCAACAGTTTAAAGGTTGTTTAAGAGCAGCTAAGCCTAATGTTTTTAGCATAGCATCCATATTTGTTTACATTTGAAATTTGTCAGAATAGTGAATTACGTTTTTATGCACCTTCACCGTCTTTTTGCAGAATGGTACCAAAAGGAAACTTTCAATTCTGCACCGAAAAATATGCCTTCTTGCATGCTGGTCGAATTGCTAGTTTTTGAGTAGAAAGTGCAATTTTAATTGCAAAAATTGTTTTTTTAATTGTCTTAGCAGCATTTGGTGTTCTATATTTTGCTGTGTCTTTAAATTTTTAATGAAAATATTTTGAGTTTTTATGTATTTTTACCTTGTCGCAGAGTGAGAACTGAATTAATTGAATGAGAAATATATCTCTAATGAAATTCGAGGAAATAGGTTTAAATAAAATGCAGGTAAAAATGCGCATAATTTAATATTCCGTACAAGGAAGTTATGTAGTGTACAGATCAGATTCTTTTAAAGTGTTGCTACTGCTCGCTTTCAAATCATAGAGCATGTAATAAAAAATTTGTCAATTAAAAAAAATATGAAATAAAAATAGCAATATCAAACATTAAATGCATTATTATTATACAGGATCATATTCTAACATTGTGAAAAGCACGCGATTGCATGTGACGTCATCATATGACGAAAATGTTTTGTTAATTTCAGGATTTTAACTAAACAACTGCTCTGTTACGATACGTTATTACCACATTAATTCTTTTATTGATATTGAGAAAAAGTTGTTATATTACATTAAATTTAAATCATGGCGTCGAACCCATACCTGAAGTTTTAAAAGTTTTTGTTTTCTGGCTTAGCAACAAAAAAATTATTTACGAATTGGTTGCTGCTTGGAAAGAATGAACTGATTTCATTCATATTGAAATGTTTCTAATCCAAAGGGGCACTTTGCCCAGAAGGACTATTAATTTCGGTTTGGCATTTTGCGTTGATTCACTACAAGCGTTGTTTCACTTTTCAAATTGTTGCTACCAAATATTATCCCTCTGTATTATATTTAAAGAAATTAAATAATAAAGAATCTGCATAAATGTATGTATGTTTCTCTCATTATGATAAAACAACGGCACCTAGAGCCATCAAATTTTGAATTACTTAACCCTCCTGCGAATATGGGCATCTGGAAGCCCAAATTTGAAATTTGGAATTTGTTTTATTATCTATTTTATATTTTGTAAAACTTTAACGAATTTTTGATTAACAAACTGAAAGATTTCAAAGTGAGCATTGGCAACGTTGTACAGAAAATACATTTTTATCACCAGAGCGCGAGACTGTGAATCTGAAATTTTAAAGATATGCTCATTAAAAATTATTCTGCGATATTGCTCTTGAACTGAATTTTACGGTTTAAGTGCGAAGAACATGGTATTTAATAAATAAAGGTAACACGCAAAACGTAATTTAAAATCTGAAGCCTTTAAGATTTTATTAATTTTTTTATTTTATTTTCAAATGTATATTGATCTTATAAATATTTCTTTAGCCGCAGCCCGCTAGTGTTGTTTTATAAAATTGGACCATATAATGCAGTATTACAC
>KK116583.1:149285-165148 GCA_000611955.2 Stegodyphus mimosarum
TTATATTTATTTTTAATAACCAGTTAATTTTAATTTTAAGTTACTTTCCTATAAGCCTTCATTCCCTTTAATTGTCAGTGCCAGAATATTTAAATTTAGTAGCTTGCGCAAGAAATGCAAATTCTACCAGTAGACGAATAAGTTAAATATCGACGTTTCAGTAGAGAGAGTCCGGGATACTGCCGTGCGTGCTTATACGCAAGCTTCTGTTTAGCAGGTACTGCTGGTTTTGTGACTTAAGGGCTAGTACCTTGCGGCCACTAGACTCCTCTACGTGCTATAGGCTACAGGATTATATGAGCTCTGTGGTGTAATTCTACTATTTGTGAATATCTCTTATTTTAAGTTTGATCGTACAGTTTCAGTTACCGCCCAAGTTGAGGCGTAGTATGTTAGCGTTAATTTGACGCATTGTAAATAAGTTAAACAGTTTAATAAAGGGCAATTTAACCCTTCGAAAGTGCAATAACTATATCTCAAGGTTCTACACAACAGCAGGAAGGTAGAACGTTACACACGATAAAAAGTATTTCCCAGTTTTCGTTCTATTAGATCTCAATCATAAACAAGTATTCAAATCACAGATTTTCCATTTGTTAGCTTGAATTGCTAACAAAAATAAAAATCCCGCGAAAGTACGATGGAAGAATGCAATAATTTCTTGCAATTTAATTTACAGAACCGCAAAATCATTTCGTTTTCAGAAATGCAATGATAAGAAATAAACTATGCAACTTTGCTCTATGGCCTCATAGATTGTTTTTTTTTTTCAATTTCTTATATGCTGCCTCTAAAATGTATTTACAAAATAGCTTTCAGTAAACACATTGCATAACAGAAAAATACACCGCTATGAAAGAATAACACAACGCAGTGAAATGTGGCAAATGATCCGAGAATGCATACATAATCGAACCATTTTAAAATGGAAGAAAAACACGCTAATGCATGGTCCCCAAACGTTTCGTCTCTTAACACTACATTCTAGATATCCGCTGGGCAGAAGGCACCGTTTACCATTTCAAGGTGAATTTATAGTTGGACAGATTTAATAATAAATGCTAATAAAAAAGAGATCGGCCGCATTTCGCTTTGTGCTACTATCTCTGTTGCCTGCAATTTCTAATTCATTAAAAATGAGGGAACTTTCACATACAGTTTTATCGAAAACTAAAGCAATTTTATTTTGATCGCACAGCGGCAGGCACACGTTAAACGATTGGCGGGCGCCATAGTGCCCGCTGGTATAGTGTTGAGAGTCCCTACGTTAATGTAGCATTTAAAATTAGGCAAACTTCCTGCCTTAGTTTGCAAAGATATTCAATAAAATAATATCGATTTCAAAGGCTGTCAGACGTACGTTTCTCTTCTTCAGGAGCAAAAAAGTGTTCATCAATAAAGGCAAGGAGCGCAAAGATTTTGTATCGAAGGTATAGACAGAACAAATGGCACCAACGTTCCAGGAAAATTCTAAAAAAATAAACAACTGAGATAATGCAAATTTGAAACTTCAGAAAGGACTGGATTGGAACTAATGTCATTGCTAATGAAGGAGAATTCTTGTAAATGTGAATAGCTTTAAGGAAATACAGTTTTCAATTGGAGAAACTTAATAGAAATCTTCTGCTGAATCAAAGTCAAAACTGCCATTAAATTTCCCACTGTAATTAGCTAGTAAACTTTCGTTTATTTCTCCTCTTCGGATGTAAGATTCGTGTTCCTTGATGCAAAATATTAACCTCCTTTACATTGGCCAATATCTTTCAAAGCGCACTAACAAAACATACTATAAATTTTCCAAAAATTAAAGTCATATATGGAATCTTTTAAGACTCGCACAACAAATATTTCTAATAAATAACCTCAAAGATGAATTTCTGGGAATTTTCAAACAAGGGTGAATTATAATGACGACAGGGTCATTAAACTTAAAATTAGTAAAGAAACAGCCCTGTATTTGACGTAGATTTCGATAAGAAACTCAATCGGTTTCGAGGGCAAACAGGTCTTTCTTCAACAGGATAAAAGAAATTTGAAAGCAGCAGGCGTAATCGGCCTGTTTACAACCTACTGCAGTAAAGCGTACACGAAATTAGGGCTAACTGCTGGCAAAATTAGTAAAGAAAATTGAGAAATAAATTTAATAGAATTTTAAAGGCGTCTTCGAAACCTGGATTAGATTTAAAGTCGTTAATAAAACAAGCTAAATACACAGTACTACTAAATTAATTTCAAGAATTGATGTAGCTTTAGCAGATGAAAATGTTACATGTGATATCTTAGACGAACATCTAGAAGTTTTAATAGAAAAAATGAATAAACTAAAGTCCTTAGATAGTCAAAATGAACATTTCATTGATGTAAACTTTACTGAGGAAGAAGTAAACACTAGCACTGATTACCAAGAAAAATGTCTCAGGTATAATAGCAAACTTAAAACGCTTATTGAAACAGAAGGAAACTTTTACCAACTTGTCGACATCTGAAAAACTGTTAAGTACTCCCAATGATAGCTTTAATTTACCGTCTTCAGTTAAACTTCCTTAGTTAACAATCAAACCGTATTCAGGAGACCCAAAATTATGGAATGAATTCTGGAAATCGTTCGAAATAACTATCGATCGTAATGATTCACTTTCGAAAATTGAAACGTTTCCCTATTTAAAACATACCTGACTGGAGGAGCGTTAAGTGTTGTATCTGGTTTTCAATTAACTGATAAAAATTATGACAACTGTGTAAAGTTACTTAAAGATCGTTTCAATCGAAAAGATATCATCATTGATTCTTTTATGAGTAAACTTTTAAACTTGCAAAGTGTTAATAATTCATCAAATGTTCCAGCTTTGCGAAAGTTATATGATGAGCTCGATATCGCTATACGAAATTTAGATTCATTGCAAGAGGATTCAAAATCCTATGGTCCACTTTTGATTTCAATTGTTTTAAATTTATTGCCAGAAAATCTCGTTTTAGATTTTAAGCGAAACACATATTCAAAGTGTGATGTAACAATTTCTGATCTACTTTCTTTTTTAAAGTGCGAAATTCAATCTCGTGAATCTACATTTATAGCTTTACATGACAGCTTTTTCAGCAAATTCCAGTAATTACCAATCATCGAAATATTATAATTGTAATGGGTTTGGTCATTTATCTAAATTTTTTCCTGACAAACATCGCGGACCCAAATGTTTATCTTCTGGAAATTTCGGTCATAAATTCCTTACGTGTGTTAAAAAAACTGCAAAGCAGAATGCTGACAAAAACAGCACTCCAACATCGGAAAAAACGAATGCTGTCACATCAATCAACTTTCATGTGCCGAACCTACTCCATAAAGTAATCAAAATTAATGATGTATCACTCACCGCTATCATTGATACCGGAAGCGAAGCAACGGTTCTGTCTAACGACATTTATAAACAAATAGGGAATTCCCCTTTAAGCCGTTTCATAATATGCTAACTGGCTTCGGTAATGACAAAATTAAACCAATGGGTTATTTTACAGCCGACATTTTAATAGATACAGAATTCTTTATAACGAATGTTTATGTCGTCCACAGTAATGTAATGCCATTTGACGCTATAATTGGCATGCACATTCTTAAACAAGGTGTAGTTAATATAAACAAAGATGGTGTTCGTATTTCTATACATCTTCCTAAAAACGTTGATCCGAAAGATGTATACATCAATAATATTTCCCTTAATCAAACATTTGAATTAGAAATAGGTCCTACTGCTACAAAAATACAAGTTAGAATTATTGAAAATCTTGTCTCCGATTACAGACCTCTCAAAACCAAAACTACGAACATTGAGATGACTATTCAAGTAAAAGATAAAACACCTATTTTTCACAGACCTCGACGATTACCTTTTGTCGAAAAAGACATTGTAGACAAGCAAGTTCAAACTTGGTTAGCCGACGGCATAATTGAACCCTGTTCTTCCGAATATTCTAGTCAAGTTGTAGTAGTACGCAAGAAAGACGGCAACCCTAGAGTTTGCATCGACTATCGGCCATTAAACAAGAAAATAGTTAAAGATCGGTATCCTTTACCTTTAATAAAAGATTTACTGGATAAATTACAAGATGTTCGTACGTTCACCACAATCGATTTAAAAAATGCTTTCTTCCATGTTAGTGTTGACAAAAACAGCTGACATTACACGTCATTTGTCACACATAATGGACAATATCAGTTTCTACGTGTACCTTTCGGTCTCTGTACCTCATCTTCTGTATTTCAAAGATTTGTAAATTTCGTTTTCAAGGATTTAATTCTGCAGGGTCATGTTTTACTGCATCTAGATGATATCATAATTCCTGCTAAAGATGAAGATGAAGGGATTCAACGTTTGAAATCCGTTTTCTCAGTTGCATCTGCTTATGGACTCGAAATTAATTTTAAGAAATCTAAATTTGTAGAATTGAATTTCTTGGTCATGTCATTGAAAATGGTCAACACTTCCCATCTCCTCTTAAAACAGCTGCTGTTATTAATTATACTAAACCTAAAAGTCATAAAATTTACAAAGTTTCCTTGGTCTTGCCGGATATTTTCGTAAATTTATTCTCAATTTTTCCATAATTGCTCAACCATTAACTGATCTCCTTAAGAAAGCTAATGACTTCCACTTTGGTGACAACGAGAGAAAAGCTTTCGATCTTTTGAAACAATGTTTATATGAAAATCCCGTACTCAATATCTATAATCAGCACAGTTATACTGAAATACACACTGATGCCAGTATCCATGGTTATAGTTGTATACTCATGCAAAGATTGATAATTGCCTACATCCTGTTTATTACATGAGTAAAAAGATATCTGATGCGGAAAAGAAATTTACCAGTTACTAACTTGAAGTATTAGCTGTAATTCAAGCTTTGAAAAAATTTAGAGTTTATCTTTTAGGAAAACATTTCAAAATTATTACTGACTGTAACGCGTTCAAAAGGACAACGAACAAGAAAGACTTAAATACTCAAATAACACGTTGGGCATTGATGTTAGAAGACTTCGACTACGAAATAGAACACAGAACAAGAACACGAATGACACATGTCGACGCATTGAGCAAATCCCCTGTTATGTTCATCATTCAAGATAGCCTCATTTTGAAAACACGAAACGCTCAAGAGCAAGATGATCGCATCCGAGCTATCAAAGAAGTCTTAAAAGTTAAACCTTATTATGATTATAGTGTTTGAGCTGATATACTTTATAAATTTGTAGACGGTAAGGAATTACTTGTTGTTCCAGAATCAATGCAAAGTGATATCATTAAGGACGCACATCTTTGTGGACATTTCGCTACTAAACGAACTGAAGAACTCATGAAACAAGAATTTTATATACCTAAATTTAAAGCTAAAATTGACAACTATATTGCTAATTGTGTTCCTTTCATACTAATTAATCGGAAATGTGGTAAACAAGAAGGTATATTGCATTCTATTCCCAAACAAGATGTACCACTTCATACATATCACATTGATCATTTAGGACCACTCCAGAGTACTCATAAAAATTACAAATATATATTTGCTGTTATTGAATCTTTCACAAAGTTCGTATGGCTTTACCCAATCAAATCTACTGATAGCGCTGAAGTAATATCTAAATTGGAATATCAAAAATTTGTCTTTGGAAATCCTTCGCGTATAATTTCAGATAAAGGATCCGCATTTACTTCAAGAGATTTTCTAAGATTACTGTTCAACCAACAATATTCAGCACATTCTAATTACTACAGGACTGCCTCATGCCAATGGACAAATTGAAAGATTGAATTCTGTCATAATTTCTGTTCTCTCCAAATTATCGATTCTAAATCCATCAAAATGGTATACACACGTCGGCGAAGTTCAGCAAGTGATCAACTCAACATACCAACGCAGTATCAATACAACTCCATTCGAACTTATGTTTGGAATTAAAATGAAATCTGCTAATCATGATAAAATTTCAGAGTTATTAAATGCAGAGATTCAGTCCAATTTCGTTAACGCTCGTGATGATCTTCGCAAGGAAGCTAAACAACAGATTTTGAAAGTCCAGGCTGAAAATCGTAAAACTTACAATCTGCGACGTAAACCATCCCGTAAGTTCCAGCTTCATGACCTAGTGGCAATTAAGCTTACACAATATGGACCTGGTCTTAAATTGAAATCCAGGTTTCTCTGACCCTACAAAATCGTGAAAATTAAGCCAAATGACACTTATGATGTCGAAAAATGTGGTTTCTTCGATGGACCTATGAAAACAAGCACTTGTGCCGAATTTATGAAACCTTGGACTTCATCAGAATATAGTATTACATGAACTTTAGTGTTTTATGGACATTTTCTCATATGAACTGATCTACACCTTTGGACTTTAAAATCTATCCATCTTTTCTTTGATTATAATTACTATTATTTTATTTATTTTTCTAGGTACTGTTTTTAGAAGTTCCGGATAGAATATTATTTTCATTTATCTTTTTAATTTAGTATTTTCATTTATCCTTTACTAGTGTTAATATTTTCCTTTTTAGTGCAATTTATATGTTAAATTTAACAGTTTGCTCTTGTCATCTGAGGGCAGATGACGATGTCGGATGACCGAATTATGTAGGAATTGTAACTGTAACTGAGTAAGATTATGTTAAACGCGCCATCTACATTAGGGTGTGGTCAGACGAGAGATTGACGATAGTGAACACAGACGTATTAAGATGTGACGATTGTTCTTTTTTCCTTTTCTTTTCATTCCTATGTAAATAAATAAATCCTAGTTTAACTTCATGAGTCAGTGGTGATTATTGTACATTCTTCCCCATAAAATTGTCATTGCTCTGTTTGAAATTGTTGAGTTTGTTAATGAAAAATTCGTTAATGTTTTACAACATGTGAAATAGACGATAAAACCTCGTCTTCGCCTGTATTTGGTGGGTTGGGTCGTATCTTTATTACGTAAATATAAATTACTATTATAGTCTCCATGAGTGTTGCAGAGTCATTAGGTTATATCGATGCAAGAGACGTCAAGAATGTGCAATGCCCTCTCTGAGATTCCAACTGCAGATCTTCGGATTACGCTTTGTCACGCTTCCAGTTACACTACTGAGGGACATGGAAAATAAGGAGAAAATATCTTATCTACTTCCCCTTTTTAAAGGGTGACTGGGGATTCTGAGGGTGATGAATTATCGTCCATCACTTTTTTTTTATTTTGGGCGCCGCTTGTAGAGAACTTAGAATATTTTGAAGGCGGCAGCCTGAAGAAATCTGCAGTGCTATCAGTGAGATTCGAACTTCGGACCTCCCGATTACACGTCGGATGTACTTCCAGTTACGCGATGAATGCACGCAGAGAGAGGAAAAAGAAACCTTATATTGTATGTGATTCACCTCTCCAGTTGGCAAGTATGAGATCCTTCGTATTCTCAGCCACAGCATATTTGTTGCGTGTTATTTTGATACTCAGTGTTTCGAAATATTTAATAATCCCGTTACTGAATTAAAATTCGGTAAAGATAAGTCATGTCTTTACGAATTTGATCCACTAATCTGCCGCTCCTTAGATACACTTTAAATTGGACAGAATATACCAAATTATGTTTCCCTGTGTATACTCTCGTGGTCAAGGTAGCAGGCCCACTTAACAAGTGGATTTTATGTGGTTCCAAGAGAACGTATACGTTTTTTCCCGCTTTTCCAGTCTTTAGGAAGGCTAATGGCTTCCACAGTATTAGAAGTTGTTTCGAATTCTTATATTAATTATAAAATTCGAGTTGTTTCGTTCAACATGTATGATTTTTTTCCCTCAAAGTATCATTTACTTTCAGTAACTTGATTTTGAATATACTGATATGTGATCTAAAAGTGAATGAATGCTTAAACATTTAAAGAAAACAACATCAGCTACAACTGCAGTTTAAAAGCGAATACGATGCATGTTCTTCCAGGTAAATCTTAAAAATAAAAAATACGAATTATAATCGAAGAAGAAAAGACTTTTCTTTAGACTTTTATGTTTATTTTCTTTCATATCTTGGAATTCTGAATTTTTGCTACAGTTTCCAAACTCGTAAATTCGGAGAAATAACATGTTCTGGCAATTGAATAAATTACACCAAACCATTCGCCAAAGAGCAATTCAGCATTTTAAGGGGACAGTACACCTTTAAAATGATCAAAAAATCGATTTTTGGAATTTTATTGTATTTGGTAGAGCATTTTATTCTGAATAAATTGATACCATACTTTTACTTCTCCGATAATTACTTGTCGAGTTATAAAGGAAAATATGAATCTCACTTCATGGTTTTTGATTTAAATGTCCTGAGTCAGCTGCCATGACAGTTTGTTTACATTTTGAAGTCACATTGCACTCATCCTAACTTTGGCGTTGCATGCAAAGCCTTATTTTTTTTAAAATATAATTGATTGCCGAAGAAGAGAACCATGTAAAACATATACTACAACTCCTACTTTCGCTCGGTTTGTTTACATCGTGTTTTGCTTCGTTAGTATACTGCGATTTGATATTAATTCGATTTTTGTGTTGCTCGCAATCGTGATTGAATTTTCATCGAATATATATTATTTAACTGTGTTCTTTACAGTGTTTTGTGCTAATTACTGGAATTCAGTTTGCTAATTCCTTCTTTGTAATTCTGCTTTTTGATGGATAAGTTAAAAAAACGTGCTTCAGGACAGCGCCCAAAAAAACGTAAGTTTTATGGCAACAAATACACAAATGTCAATGAGACTAAAGTGTGTGACGGTGTTAGTTCTTCATCAAAAAAGTTGAACAGTGGTTGCTTTAATAATAGTTTTAGTGCAACACAGAGTTTGGGATACAGAATAATAGCAATTGATATTTTGTTTTCTGAAATTTCAAGTATTTTGTGTTGCAAAGTGTGTGGCTCAGACATAAATATATGTGAAACTCTAAATCATGGATTATCATCTGTGTTCACGATTGAATGTGCGGGTTGTAAAAAACTGAATTCTTTCAGAAATTCTCGTATGATGGGAGCAAAATCAAATGTGCCTGAAATAAACAGAAGGTTTATTTATGCTATGAGATGCATTGGCCAAGGTCTGGCTGGAATGAAGAATTTCTGTGGTGCAATGGATTTGCCCCAACCTGTCCAGAAAAGCGCATACAATAAATCATTGCAAAAGATTACCCGTTGTGTGAAAGACGTTGCTGAGTTATCAATGTTAAATGCTGCAAAGCAAGAAATTGAAATGACAGGACAGTCACAGCTTACAATCAGTGGTGACGGATCTTGGAAAACTCGAGGTCACTCGTCGAAAATTGGGATAACTAGTATAATTGGTATTGAAACTGGAAAAGTGCTAGATCTTGAAGTACTGTCTTCATACTGTAAAGGATGTGAATGGGGTAAAAAAAATAAAAATGCTAAAGAATTTGAGAACTGGAAAAGGAGCCATGATATTGAGTGTGCGAAAAATCATTTTGGATCAGCTGGGAAAATGGAAGTTGTTGGTATGTTACGAATATTTTCTCGTTCTGAAGAAAGGTTTAACGCTCAGTACATAAACTATATTGGGGATGGCGATACTAAAACATTTCTTGAACTTCGAAAGAGCAATATTTATGGGCCTGATATTGAATTAAATAAAGTAGAATGCGTAGGTCATGTGCAAAAAAGAATGGGAAGTAGATTACGAGAACTGAAGCACTCTATGAGAGGAAAAAAGCTGGAGGATGGTAAATCATTAGGTGGGAAAGGGCGTTTAACGGATAAATTTATTGATCAAGTAACTATGTATTATGGACAAGCTATACGAAATAACAAAGACTGTGTTATGGATATGCGGAAAGCTATATGGGCGATTTATTACCATAAGCGTTCAACTGATGATGAACCACTCCATGATTTTTGCCCACAAGGAAATGTGTCTTGGTGTAAGTACCAAAAAGCCAAAGCAACTGGAAAATTGAAAGATTTTAAGCATAAAAATGTAATGGCAGCCCCAGTAATGGACAGCATAAAGAAAATTTTTAAAGACTTGTCAGAACCCACTTTACTTAAACGTTGCCTTGGTGGTCGAACACAGAATCCCAATGAATCCCTTAATTCTGTAATATGGAAATTCTGTCCAAAGACAAGCAGTTCAAGCAAAGTAATTGCTGATATAGCTGCAAATGAAGCAGTTGTAGCATTTAACGAAGGAAGACAGGGAAGACTACAAATCATGCAAAATTTGGGTTTTCGAGTGGGGCAGTATTCTCTAGAAGCAGCAAGAAAGTGTGATTTGCAACGAATAAAGGAAGCTGAAAAAAATGCTTCAGAACTGAATTTGTCTATTCGCAGAATCAGACATTTACATAACACTTCACAATTAGAAACAATTGCACAACAGGAAGGTGTTGTATATGAAAGTGGAAAATTTTGAATTTTACTACAAATTGTTTATATGAAAAATTTATACAATATATATAAATTTTATATCACATAAAATTTACCTTATTTGAGATTCCTGTCACAAGCATTATGTGGAAGTAAGTTTTGCAATATGGTAAATAATATTAATTACTTCTGTTACTGAGTACCATACATCTTAAGATTACGTTTAATGATTTTTGCTGTTTGGTTGTATATTTTATGCCATTTTATAAATTATTTTATTTTCACCTACATGAATATCAAGAAATACTATTTTAAGTGTCAAGTTATCATTCCAAAAGTGATTTTATTGCTATATGATTGAAATTTATGTTCCAAAATTAAAACTTAACTTTAAAGAGCTTTTTCTCAAAACGTTGTTTTTCAGACTTGCGCGCAGCATATCTATGAAACCGCTTAAGATACAGCATCGAAATTTACAGCACAAATAAATATGAAGACAGTAATTAAAATAGACTCTAATTATAAAGATACGTTAAATAAAAAAATTTTTTTCAGTAAAATTGTACGTTAAAAATTAACAAAAAATTATTTTTTAAAAATTATTGCTCGATTATGTTTTTAAAAGTTGAACTAATTAAAATATTTTACTTCAGATGAATAATTAGACCAATAGCTTTAATTTGGCATTAACTTTCTACAGATTATGGTGAATTTATGCAAGTTATCCTGCGCGCAAGGAAGCAGTGTAATTCAAGACTTCAATTGTTAGAGTCTTACAAAAGTATTTTTTTTAATTATTAAACTTGATTTCAAATCCATTAGATATTTTTTTTCAGGAGTATCATTGTCTCATCTAATAACCCTGAAAAAATTGGGAAACTAGGCCCAACAGTTAGTTTTTTAAAAATTTTTAGTATATGTTAAATATTTTGTATTTTCTCCCAGTTAAAGGTGTGCTGTCCCCTTAAACTATTGCCTAAGCTTCTTCCAAGAAGGAGAATTTTCCCATTTTCTTTCATTTCAGAGTTTTCTCCTTTTTTTCATTTCCCAAAGCTTTTTCTTATCTAAAATATTTTAGAATTCCTCACTGCGTAAAAGCGGTTGGAATTTCTGATAATGTGGAAGTAACACTAAACTTCCAGATTTTTCATGCATATATTACGTAACTACTTATGTGATATCCGAAGTGCAGCATAAATATATGCTAATTTGTCGTTTACATGCGAGATGGGATGTTTGCTATTTCATAAAAGCCTTTCTAAAGTTCGAAATGTTAAATGATTCAATATTTTTAGAGAATACTCTGAAAGTTAAAAGGGGAAATAAAGAAAAATGCATTTTACAGAAAAAATGCGAATACTGACTGTTGTTCGCAAACATTGCAAGAAGCTTTTAATTTGAAGTTATTTTTTCCCTGACACTGTTGCGTTTTGCAATAAAGAAATGTTTAGAGCACTTCACACATGTGAAACATTTGATGTATATGTAAAGGCCATTATATAAATTTGAAGCAGTCTTTAATTATCATTCTTTATAGTGTTTTAGAAAGTACGGTGCATAAAAATAAATTTGAAATTCTATAAAACGAAATTTTTTATTGTTTTCCTTCACAGAAGCTTCATTATTTATACAGGATGCCTCGTAAATACCACATTAACACTTCACAGTAAGTTTGTAATGTTCAAATAATTGCGTATCTACAATTCATAAGCTTTAAAAAACCCTTAACTTCAAAATAATTATGCCACATCCGAAGGAAAGAAAATAAATTGCTCAAATTACATGTGACTCGAATCAGGAACTGCAGTCAGCTTCTATGACCTAGTAGGCTACTGATGACAGCTTATTGCAGCAAACAAATGAGAGTTGAAATTATGCAAACAGTGTAAATCAGGTTTATCAGAAGTAAAACATTTGCAAATATATTATTATAGAAAAATTAACAGTTTGATAGCTTTAATAATATGTTTAAAAACCGTTTCTTTTGCCCCACCATTGTCGCAACACAACACAAGTTCTTTATTCTCGGGCTGTGCAAAATCTGTGAATAACTAATGTAACATGACAGTTTAACCCCTCTACCTACTGATACCAAGAAATATCGCTGTGTAAGATTTCTCTGGTATCAGAGGAGCATCTTCCATTTCTAGATTCAAAACGGATGACAAAAATACTTACAGGATAATTCTCTTTAAAATACTTATCACCTGGTTACGTTCGAAGGTACCATTCGCAAGGACACGCATAGCTTGCTCCAGAGATGAAGGGAAAATTAACTTTTTGGTATCTGTCAAATACTGGTTTTCGTGTCATTTTGGATACTTTGAACTATCTTTATAACAGGAAGTAGTTACACTGAGGTGGTTGGAAAGCATGACAAAGACATTTTTCGGATTTTAAAAAAATTGAAACGGCTCAGATTTTACCGGTCCCACAAAACGCTTTGTAAAATTTTTGCTATGCTGTCTCTGAGTTCGCTATCTGTATCAATAGCACAACTCCTCTTAACCCATTTTTTTGTCTTTTCAGCTTTATTATAAAGCATGATTTCATTTTCACATACGCCATATAGCTCAACAGCAGAACTGCAAAAATTTTAAAAGCGGCATGTGTTTAGAATTGCCGATAAAGTGTTCACTATTGACCTCCATTTTCTATATTTTTCAGTCTTTTCTTAGTTTATAATAAAGTAAGATGGCTTGCAAAAATTTTCTTGACTTTTTATTATTAACGTTTTCTGTGTTAAATTTGCTAACCAAATATCATGCTATTCGCACTTATGTCGTATGAAATTCGGTTGAATAGCGAAATCACCAAAAACTTAAAACAGCATATCTATAGAATTTCTGCGAGACAGTCTCGCGCGCTGGAGATAACGATTTCTTAATCCGTACAGCGTTTACCACTGCTAGCTTATTGTTAAAAATTCATTAAACTGCTTTAATGTTAAATTTATCAAAGTTTTACAAAATATAAAGACTAAAATTCGAAACTGAAATTTCGGGTTTTCAGATGCACATGTTTATGTAGAGGACTCCGTTATTCAATATTCGATGGTCTTAGATACCGTCGTTTTTTCACAGTACGAGAAATATTCAAACATTCACGCAGATTCTTTAATTTCTTTAAAAATTATGCAGGGCGACAATATTTCGTGTCAACAATTTAAAAAGTGATTCAGACATTTAAAGTGATACGCCACCAAATCCCGTTTTCAGATTATACTCGTAATAGATAGACTATAACAGAGATACCTATTTACTCAATGTGAAACGTACTTTTCCCTGCATTCTTACGTTTACAGCATAGCTTCTCTCTTTAAATTTTTTGCGTTAAGTTGCACAGAAAAAGTAACAATTTCACATATAATTGCACTAAAATCTTCTATCTATGTACAAAATTCGTAACAGTATATATAGTTTACTCTTTTTTCTTTTTTTAACTATCGTCTATGTCCTCTTCCGTCCAAAATTCCAATAATGATCCGCCAAAATATCTAGGTGGATTTTCAGTCTCAATTTTTAAATGAGTCATGGTATTCATGAAATTTTAGCAATGTTAACCTAGAACAATTTCCAAATCTTCAGGTGAAAGAAATAATGAGAGTGAAGGGAACAGAGCTTAAGTTAAATTACGTCAAATCAAGGTTGTACGTGTTCAAAGAAATACTTTTAAGTAATTATCCAAATTTTCAGATTTTGGACTCTTCAAAACTTACTCTAAATATTTAAAATAAAGTTATATACTGCATCTGAAAGCTCTATATGCTAAAAAGAATACTTTTGTTTAATACTTAAAATTATTCAGTTTTTTTTCTTTTTCCGAAAAGTACTGTAAACAGTATTAATATTAATTAATATATATTCCAGACACTTTTTATTACTTTATTAACTTAATTAAAACTTTCATACGCTATCCTAATGTTCCAATAAAATTAATTTCATTTATCAATGATCTATTTGTTTCCTGGAAGTTTTTAATTAGATAACTAATTAAAACCATCATTTCATACCCTGCTATTAAACGATGCCCTACAAATGCATGAAAAAATTACTTTCTTGATTAAAAAACAAATTGAATAGAGAAGTATCTTTTCAAATGTGAAGAAATTTGTATTTCATATATTCACTACAGAAAGTAATGTATGGTAAATGCTGCCTTTAAATTTTTCCTTGCTTTCTGCAACTGCAAAGAAAATATATATGTCTAAAATTTTATCAGTGTTTTGAAAAAGGTAAACTTGAAGATGGACATTTTGATAGAAATACAATATTCATTATTTTGAAAAATAATGAGTAAAGGCATTACAAAATAATAAATATAATATTATTATAAAGTTTGTTCAAGTAGATGCTGACACCGAAAGAGCCAACATTTAAGCATATACAGAGTGTTCATTTCAGAAATAGACTACACATTCAACAGTACAACATTATGGTAGTTTTTGGATTTCTATATATTGTTCCGTTATATGTGAGAGGTTGATAAAAGAACTCTTTTGAAGATTGTTATATGTGGTATTGGTTCTTGTTCTGAGAGAACTTCATGTTTCATGATGACGTTTTCCTTTTTTGTCAGGTGGTTTTTAAAACTGATGTATAATTTCATTGAAGTAGATATGTCTGTGGCACGAATTGTCCAGTATGGAGCTGTGAAAACTTCCAGGTATTTATTTTACGTAGAATTAAGAAGGCTTCACGATTAATTCTAACTGTTATTCACTCCATTAAAAGAATATTCTAGTTAGTTGTTGTACGTTACAAGTGCCGATAAATTTACAAATAGATTATGAATAAAGGATCCTTTCGCCATTATGGCTGAGATGAAAGGCGAGAAATACGCACAGCGACAGAACACTGCTTTACACACTGTCTTACATTCCTGCACAGTTACCTTTCACATTTCTATACTACTACTGTTAGACTCCAGCGATACTGTATCTAGAATCCCCCGAGCCATATGTGTCTTTTGACTCACAACTCGGCTTCAGTACACGTTACTTCAATCACAGTGATCTCTGTTCATTCCCACCGGACATTTAAAAGTTCAGATTTGTGGGTCGCAAATCAGGGGGTTTCCTTAGAGGCTTCTATTATGCAGCCTGTTGCTATGATATATTTGAATATTCGCATTCATGTAGAAGGAGAGCTCCCTTACAATCTGAGCTGACGTCGGTTGTCTGTTTTCTTTAACAGCAGTTGTCAACTAACAGCCATTGAGTCTCTATGGTACGTTTTTGACTTTGATCTCGTTGTCTGGATACATATGTATTATCTTTATGACAATTCCAGATTTTTGGCATAGCACTCTTTAGATCTTTATAGACGTCTGCCAGTGTATATGCTGTTTTCATTCTTCAAACTGAACGAAATTTATCCCAATTTGTGAAATGCTTTCTCAACGATATGTTCGACTCCCTTAAAAGAGAACTATATCCAAATACTCGTATAAAATTTTAAATTAAAATTTGAAACATCCC
>KK116583.1:172006-189347 GCA_000611955.2 Stegodyphus mimosarum
AATATTTTTAGTTTGTATTAATATGTTTCTTAACATTGTTAGTAACAATGATTACATTGCTTTATAAAATGCGATTTTGTGTATTACATTCTTGGTTTTAGTAGCATTATTAAGTATTTTATGTTTTAAGCATATGCTTATAGTCTTTCACTGTATTGTACTTTTATATTATACGTTTAGCTGTATTATACTGTATTATACGCTTTAGCGTATTTTTGAATTGTACATGCTTCTACAATTTTAATAATTTTAATTCCATATTCAATAGCTTTAGGTCAGAAATACCGTGGCATAAATTTGCATTGTTACAGTGATTTGAATAAACATTTTTAAAATACTGTGCTCAAAATTTGTATTAAGTAATCCTGAAAATTTATCTTCACTTTGTTAATTATTAAACTTAAAATACTTGCATTATTTAAATTGTTTTAGGAGAATCCTATGTTACAAAACAATATAGTTTTAAATTTATTATATCTAATAAGAGTTATTTATTATATTTTACGTATTTTGTTTATTTTCATAAGAGTTCTGTATATAGAGATTACATAAGATAAAACTTTCATTAGCAATAGCCTCTTACGTTTTCTCTTTATTTTGGTTATTCCTTTTCTACCCTAAACATGGCAACGTTATAATAAAACGCTTGAAATGCATCATTTAAAAATCATAATAAAAATTTGCGTCATTTAATCCATATTGCGTGGTTCTTATATAACCGTTTACCAAATGCGGCCAACAGATAAGATCGCTGAACACTGGTAGTACCAACCTTCCTGGGTTCGCTTCCAGGAGAACGGGCTGGCTGCATGGGTGTTTTGTGGTTTTCCTAATGTGTAAAGTGTATACGAGCCAGTTTCCCTTAGAAAGTTCTCCACGAAGTCATTCCTTCCTTTGCAAACCCTCGAGTGCTTTGCCATAATGAACTAAACCGAATCAAACCTTATATAACCCTCGTAACGCATATGCTTATATATTGAAAGTAAATGTTTCAGCCAACAGCAGTGTAAAAATGTGTTTTACAAAATCTCAATTAACTTAAAAGAGTAAAGTAAAAGTATCTTCATGCAATAATTTACGCATAAATTTCTTGCTTTGTATTCTGGAAAACGTAAGCTGCTGCAAGTCTTTCTTACTTAGGACTAGCGGAAGTACCCGATACCAATTAAGTTAGATTGAGAGTAATATATATAACAACAGAGAAAACGATACCGCTGTAATCCTTCTAAAATAACGATGTAAAATCTAAGATTCATTATCATACATTTTTCAGTCTGATGTGATATGGAATCCACATAAAAAAATTCTATAGAAAAATAAAATAAGTCTCTCATTATATCAGCAACAATGGCAGGAAATTTTTAATAATTTTCGTCTTTCTTATCAAATGATCGTAAAAACTCAAGCTCTATCCAATATTTCACCTGTATTTAATTTTAGTCGATTAAATGTGGCAAATATTGATCAAAATTGATCAGAAATCAATTATGCGAACACAAATTCAAACACATAAACAGACATTATTCTTTATATATGCAGATTCTGTAAAACTTAGAAATTTTTTATTAATAAACTTTACGATTTCAAAAGCGAGCAGTAGCAACACTTTTCGATATAAAACATTTTATCTCCAAAGCTCCAGACTGCTATCACTCGGAAAACTGAGTGCGAAAATTAGCTTTTTCAGTGTTTTAAATTAATATCTCGGCTGATTAAAGTCGCGAAGATGGGAACAGTCGAAATGGCTTCCCGCGAAATTTTGGAATCGGGAACTATGTATTTAATGTTTAGCAATGCTATTTTTCTTTTGTCGTAAAATCTGTAAATTTTTTATTAACAAACTCTACGATTTGAAAGCGAGCAGTGGCAACGCTTCACGAAATAAAGCAAATTTTCATCTCCAGTTTCCGAAACTGTAGCCACTCGGAAAAATGAGGGCGAAAATTATCGTTTTTCTCAGTTTTTAATTAATATCTCTGATTTTAGCTATTGTTTTTGGAAAAAATGGACGTCGACCTTTTCCAGTATGTGACGTATGTATGTGAAACCGAGAGTTGGAATGTAAACAAACTGCGGCCTCGTTAGGCTAGCACCTGTTAAATTGTTAAACTGTTCATTATTTTACAATTACTGCATGCAGATTAACTAAAGGCATAAAAACCTTAATCTGAAGATAAGAACAACATAATTCAATTACTTTTAAAGCAAAAAATGCATAATTTACCTACATATAAGAATAAAAATGCTGAGTTTACCAAACCGGATAACAGAATGGGAATGTATATATGCATTTTTGGTGTAAAGGATTACAACGAAAAAAAGAGGTGCACAAATACATATTATAGCAGTCCCAAAATACAAAATTTCAGTGTTCTACGACTATTCGTTTTTACGTCATTTGAGATATATACGTATGTATTTACGTAGAGATATCGTAAAAATCTCTTATGAACAGATTTTAGATCCATTTTATAATCTGTTTTCGAAAAAAGGGACTTTTATTCTGACCGAATTCTGTTTGTGAATTGCAGACATAGCATTTTCTTGGTATTAGGTTTAGTAGGACAACACAAAATATTTTAAATTAGATTTTAAATGTTATGGAAAAGGAAAAGGGACTATTTATAACCTAAGATATGTCTTAACATAATGATGAATAATTAGTTCCGTCCAACTGGGACAGTGATTAGTGACATTAGTGAAAGGCATGGATGTTTGTAAATGTATAGTGTTCGTGCGGCATGGGTGCACTCTAAATAGACGGCGATCCAAAGTCCTCCCGATAGGGTGGTAGAGGGAGAGGGTTGGGATACCCTCGGATGACCCTTCCCTATAGGGTGCTCTCCATCAAAATTGGGTGCGGAACTGGGCAAAGTCTTACTGACACCTCTATCAGACTCTAGGCTCTTGCCAACGACAGGCACAATCTTGCACTCCTTGCCACGAGAATTTTCTGGGCTTGTCCTGATGATACTTTCAGTCAAGTGAGATAAATCACAACAGCAACAACACGAATAATTAGTTGTGCCGCAAAGATTTATTAAATATTTTGTTCATTTTAGCACATGAATCTGACATCTGTACTTGTTACAATCTTAGTTGTTTCATATAGGAACTTAGATACCCTAACTGGACTGGGAGGATCTAATACTTTCTAATGATAGGTAGCGGAACCACGCACTGATGTGAACGCAGAAAGGAAGACAGCGTAACTTTAAAGGTTTGGAGTACCAAAAAGAAGAAAGCTCTCTGCTTACGACCGCTACGGCGTTAACAAATCTAATTTTCCAACTTTAAATTTTAAAGAATTGCAAATATTGTATTTTTTAAAATTTAATGTTGGAGTATATTTATTCTATGTTTCTATGTTATTTATTATGTTTCACAGTTTATTATTCTATGTTTCACAGCTTTCAATGGCTGTATTTTTGTGTGATACACGATACAATTTAAACAACTTAAATACGCATCCGAAACGTACCCAGATAGCCATAGCTGCTTTGCCATAACCAATTAAATAAGAATCTCGAAAATTTTTTTAATCTTTCGGAGTATAATGTGTGCGTATCGTTTAAAATTTTATTTTATTACTGACACTGTCTGTCGTAATTAAAACAAATGCTTGAATTCATTAGCATATAAAAAGATACAGTGTTACAAGACATAAAAGTTAATAATCCACTAAGAAGGAGACAGATCTATGCATCACAGATTTGACAGCTATGGCTAAGGATCCGTAAATCACATGCTGTAGAACCTGTCGGACCTGTAATGTTAACTCAGACACCCTTGGAATTTGTTCATATACATAACAGAATATTAAAAAAGACGTCAAGGTTCAAAGAAATGAGCAAATTTGTAATCAAAATGTGCTGCAAATTATGTTTGAAAATTCTACTTTGTGCACGTTGTCTACGTTAAAGCTTAACAAAAACATTTACATATTTTAAGAGAAATAAAATCAAACGTATCCTGAAAATTAGCTGGCTGTGTTGCAAAATAATTTACATGGCATTCATTTGAGATTACCATTTTATTAAATTTATCATAGTTTTCCTGTAATACTAAAATATTGAGCGTATTTTGTTTTTACGCTGTCAGATATTATTTCGCCGACGAAAAATCAGAAAATATTTTCAACTTTTAATATTATTTTTAACGAAGGATGTCTAATGACATATAAATACATTTTTTTCTTAATGATTAATTATTCATTTAAGTTATTGCAGTCTATTTTTGTGTAACTAAGTTTAACATTTATTCGTGCAGAATGGATTAAGTAACGTTACCATAAAAATTATTACAATAATCACAAGATAAATTCTGTTAATGTTTAATGAATGTTTGACATTAAAACAAATATTTTGGATAATAAAAAGAAGTCTGGCATTATTTAATCTGGAATTAGGGATTGATTTTAGAAACATTTTGTTACCACTGAAGCAAATATTTGCCGACTAGAAGACATTTTAATTCTCTTTCTGCTTAAGGCTAATGAAAATAGAGTGCGAATATTTCTTTTATCTTTTATAAGTACAATGTTACTCTACATGCGAATGATTTTTAATATTAAAAATGTAAAATGATTATGTACTGCAAAAAAAGAATACGATTTCCAGACTTTTGGATTACATTTTGATTCAAGTGTACATGCATCTATAAAACTTCGTTAGAAGATAAAAAGTGAACATAATACTGCATATGAAACAGTTAAGAAATTCCATAAATCTAATATTTCCTTCGCAGTCGTTCAGAAACTAAATAATTTGTTTCTGAATTGGAAAAAATTTTGAAAAAATAAAATTATCTACATTTATCTATTTCGCGTTAATTCCGACGGCTTAATGAATGAACCCAATGGCCCCTCCAAAATTGTACTTCAATTTTATACGCCAAATCTAAATTCTCCATTTTATATCAACCTATAGATTCTCATCTTAAGCAGATCACATTTACAGCTTTGAAATCATGCATGAAACAGTTGCCATATAAAAGTATTTGTGTTTCATACACACGCAGGAAATTGATTGGTCCTAACTGATTGGAATGATCCAAAATCTTTTGCATAACTGACTCAAACCTAATAGCTTCCTTAGACTGTTCTCAGTTCTCCGATATATTATAAGATGACAATGAACAAAGAATTCCAAAACAAACTTCATAAACATACGTTATTTGTTCTTTATAGAGATAAAATTATACTTTAGGGCTACATATGTATAAGCATTATGTAGCCTTAAAGTAAAAGTCTTGTGCCTGTTTAACTCAGTTGTAACCTGAATTAGCCTAGCTTCGGCAAAGTCAGGGTCTTCAAGATTTGTGGCTAGGAAAGAAATGAGGGCATAATAAAAAATTTTACAAACTATAGCTAAATTTTTATTTGCCCACTTGTTATGCTATTTTTGAAATAAAACAAATCACTGCCCGAAAGAGTAACTACAATACTACTGACCATAAAGAATAGTTTTTTACTAATAAGAAAACTCTTGAGCTCTCAATTTTTTCTGAAAGCGAGATATATGAATCTGATCGCCTAGATACAAACAATATTGATTGCTAATATTATATACATAGGTAAGTATAAAAATATAAAAAATTACGAGAATTGATGATACAGCGTCACTTAGCAATTGCAAATTAGCCGATTTCAATTTTGATAAATTGGGAAGAGATCAAATCTATCGTATAAATTATCGTATATATTAAATGGCAAGAAAGATATATAAATTAGAAGATATATATTTATGCGGACAATATAAAATAATTTAAAATGAAAGTATTATTAAAGTTAGCACAAATTTATTCTTTGAAATTTAAGCTGAAATAAACGGAATTGTGGGAGTGGTATGCTTTATTACAGGAAAACTCGTATTGTAATGATATTAGGCTCATAATTTAAGTCTTTAATTGAATTAAACGATTTGATACGAACAGTAATACGCTTTGATATGCGTTGTCTACAGATTGAATATGCAGCGCACATAAGGTGTAATTAACAGAGGTGAGAGACATCAGAATTCTGTCAAACGATTAACTGGTATTCCATCGTGTGCCCTTATATCTAACACTAGAAGTGCATTGCCTGCCATGTTAATAAGTGATTTATCAGTTTATTAGTACATTGCCGCCAGTTTAATAAGTGATTTATTAGTGATGCATTATTTACTTGTGGTTACGTAGTGTACTCGTGATTAAGTTCTTTATATGAAATTTTTGTGATTAAATGATTTCTTTGACTTCTTTGAGATTAACTGACTTCTTTTAAGTTAGGATATTTAGTATATGTTATTTGTACATTGAAGGGAGAGATCTGATTTAATTTCAATTTGTGTTTTGAGAATATGTATACCTAGCACAAAAAATGGGACAGTTCTATATCTCCCGTTCTACTGGGCCGATTGACGAAATTGAAATTTCGTTTTTCATGTCTCGAAAGCGCAACTTAGCATATATATTAGATTTATATATAGCAACATTCTAAGATAGGTATTGTGACACAAAACCGGACTTTTTCTGAAACGACATGCCCCAGTTTTTTGTTATTTCGATCTTACGATTCAAATTATGCCTAAATATTAAATTTTGTAAAATTTGGTGCGAAATTTACGGAGAAATTCAAAAATTTATCTTGACGTATTTTTTTTTCATTTTGCGCCAAGATTAAGTTACTTAGCGAATGTCTCAATTTATAGCAACCTAATTTTCCTTTTCTTTTTTGCATTGCAGATGAGCGGATGAAAAGTCATTCATACTTTTAAATAATTTTAGCAAAGTGCGTAAACCACATTTGACGTTATTGTCGCTCAAAAAAAAAGATGCCAAATTTCAAAAAGCGCCAATATGCAATTGTATGTATAACTTCGAACATTTTGAATAATTTTTTACTCAAATTTTTTGCAGGTGTGCTTAGAATCACATCTACTTTTAATACAAAACATTTTCGAAAAATTTATAAAAAAAATACTTAAAAATACAATTTTAAAAATAAATCATAAAGAATGTGAGAATTTTATTTAAAATAAGCCTAAATTTAGAATTCTGGAAGTAAGTTTTTAGAAGTAAGTTTAATAAAAAAACGAGGTAATAAAAATATATATCACGTTCAATTAGCGTTGAGGAGCTAAAATTTTGAGAGTTAATTTTTTAAAAACTATTCATGCGATTTTTACAAAACTTGGTAGTTTGACATAATTTGAGTCGTAGAATCGAAATATGGAAGAAAACACCTCGCATGTCATTTCAGAAAATGTTCGATTTTGTGTCAAAATGCCTATATTAGAATAATTATCTACTATATATCCTAAGTCGCGCTTTCGAGACATGAGAAACGCAAGTTGAATTTCGTCAATCGGCTCAGTAGAACGGGAGATATAAAACTGCCTCTCTCTTTCTTTTTTTATGCGGTGTACATATTACGCTGTAGGGTTACATCAAATAATCTTATAAGGCGTTTCTGCCGTTGTGGCTCAGGATATTCTTTTCTTTACAGTATTTTAGATGACAAAATATTAAAAGTGTCATACTTTACAAAATACAAGACATTCTTGACAAAATTCATTCTTTAAAATAACGTACATTACAGCCCTGCTAAAAATACCCCATAGAAACCTGTAAAAATTTTTTATGGGTACTCATTAAATTTTATGGGCTTCTGTTGAATTTTGCTGGTTTCTATTGGTCTCTGTGAGGTTTTCTTACTGGTTTTGAAGTGCCCCCAAAACAACTTCTCTACTGGTACCCATAAAGAATTCTGTTGGTCTCTACTGAATTTTACTGGTCTCTATGGATCTCTGTCTTACGGGTATCAACTGACACCCATATAACCAACATTAATGTCAAACCTTTCTACAGGTTTGTATTGGGTTATATTGACTTTTACTGGTTTTCTTACTGGTATAAATATAATAGAAATAAATGCCAAATAAATCTTCTGTTGATTTATACTACTTTTCTAACTGACGTCAATAGACTTCTTCTAAACAATGAAATTAATACTAGTATCAGTAAACCAAAATTTATTGTTATTCGTGTTGTCTGTTAATTATTTTATATTATTTATTTATTTACTTTTATTTCGATAATTTGGATACTGTTGAAAATAAGGTTATTTCTGTTTTGTAATCAACAGAAAGCTTTAAAATTAAAAAAACATACAGTGATAACTCTCGTCATCTTCTCTTCTCAAAGACGATCATTATTTCTAAGAATGAAAATATGATCTCTTTAAGACCATCAGAGCAACCTGGAAGCGCAGGTGGTCGTTTTAGAGAGGTGTTTTACTATATGGCCATTTATTTAATGTTTTAAAAGCTTTTCTCAGAAACAATAACAGTAGTCATATACACCACACAGAGCAGGGTCTGTCTAAGGCAACCAGCCACACATAAAAAGGACAACTTTGCAAGTTGTTGCCTTACAGATGATGCTCAATACACATATAGGCTTATGTTCCCAGAAATACATTCATCATTTAGAGACGGTCGTCTTAGGGAGGTTATCCCTCAGAAAAGAATCTCTCTAAGATGACCAGACACACTTACGGAATTTTCTTTGCGGGTCATCGTCTTACAGAGGGAATGTTTAATACCAAAATATACTTATCTTTTCAGGAATACTGGTCTCCTTTAAAAGCGCTCATCTTAGGGAGATACCACTATTTAGTTCTTCGAGTACACACACATAGACTATATATGCATATATTAACATTTCTGATATTACAAATAAACACCGCTATCAACCATCATCTCTTTAACGCGACCGCTTTCATTCACAATTGCAAAACTATTTTCTCCGTGTTAACGCTGACGTGAGGAAAAAAATTCCCCTCCCTCCCCCCTCTCAGAAGAAGCAACATGGCGCCGTTCATGTGTTCATGGCGCCGTTCGTGTTGTTATGGTCATCGTGGACAGTAGGCTGTAGTAATTCAATAAATAATTTACTATATTGCAATTTTTATTATGTTTTACTGTTTAGATGTTTATAATAAAAAATAAAATACCAACATTGACTGTGAATATGAAATAATATGAAAGGAAATACCAGTAAAGCCATGCACGTGTAATCGCGTCTAATGCATTCAGCGAACGTTTTCGACAGTAAAGTAGTTCTGAAATGGATTTTCTGTGTATGAAATTGATCTTCCATCTTTACATTTATCATTAAAAACAATGTGCTTATAGGCTGAAAAGTGATGATTTCAAACTTGATAATTTGGCTCAATGTGTTTACATCAATCAGATGCACAAACATATATTTTGCATTCTACTGAAACTGTGTTTTTGAAAATTTGTTTCCGATTATAATTTAGAAATACATTTTAAAGCTTGCTCATGTGGATGCTTAATCACTTGAACATTATATACTAACAAATTTGAGCACACGTTGCTTAAAAAATATCTTGCATGATTCAATTTTCAATCAAATAAAATATAGTAAAAGCATGAAAATGCTAATGTAAAGTTTCGAATAAAGTGCATGAAACTATTTGCAAAAGTTTTACATCTATATACATATTAAAAATTATGTAGAAAATCAGAATCAGTGGTCAACAGCAAAAAGACCAGGTCACATGACAGGCTATCCTATTATGTGTCCCGCTAGTGCGGGGACCATGTCAGTCTTAGTGATTTGCATACTATTTTTTTCCCTTCGCCAAGCAAACTTCCATTGCCTTACGATTGTTCTAATAAAATATCAAATCATTCTGACTTGTAGTTTTAAAGTTAGAGCGTTTTGAAATCACAACTTTAATTATAATCACCCTGCACCACTAAAAATGCCACATAGAAAGCAGTAAAACTTATTATGGGTACCCATAAAATTCTATAGGTTTCTGCTGATTTTAACTGGTTTCTGTTGGTCTCTATGGGTGTTTTTTACTGGCTTCAAAATGCCTCCTAGAAACCAGTAAAACTTTCTACTGGTACCCATAGAATTCTGTTAGTCTCTACTGACATTTGCTGGTCTCTATTGATCTCTGTGGGTTTTTCTTGCTGGTACCAACTGATACCCACACACCCGACATCAATGTCAGAATTTTCTACAGATTTGTTATTGGTTTCTATTGATTTTTACTGGTTTTCTTACTGTATCAGTATAATAGAAATAGATGCCAAATAAATCTTCTTTTGGTTTATATGGGTTTATACTAATTTTCTAACTGACGTTAATAGACTACTTCTACAGAATGAAATTAATACAGGTATCCGTAAACCAAAAATTCATTGGTATTCTTGTTGTCTACTGATTACTATAAATTATTTATTTTTTTACATTTATTTTTATTTGGATACTGTTGAAAATAAGGTTATTTCAATTTTGTAACCAACAGAAAGCTTTAAAATTAAAAAACATACAGTGAAGCGTCTCATCTTCACCTCTTCCCTAAGATGATCAATAATTCTAAGAATGAAATTATGATTTCTTTAAGACCATCAGAGTAACCTCTAAACGCATCTGGTCGTTTTAGAGAGGGTTTTTACTATATATGCTCATTTATTTGTTTTTTTTTTAAAACTTTTGTTGGTAACAATAACAGTAATTGTAATTGTAATAATAACACCACACACAACGAGGTCTCTCTAAATCGACCACCCACACATAAAAAGGCATCTTTGCAAGTGTTCGCCTTAGGAAGGTGGTGCTCAATACGTTACAATACTTGTACTTATGTTCTCAGAAATATGTTTAGAGGTGGTCGTCTTAGGGAGGTTGCATCTACGAAATGAATCTCTCTAAGGCGGCCAGCCACATTTCCAGAATTTTCTTTGTACTGCTCAGAAATACTGCTCTCTTTCAGAGGCGGTCCTTTTAGGGAGGTGGTTTTGCCACCAGTTCGTTCTCTGAATACACACGCCACTTATACGAGGGTAAGTTGAAAAATAAGTTTCCCCTGTCGACTGTGGTCAGAGTTGTGTATGAAAGTCAAAAAATACAATGAGACATTAAAGATATGATATACCTTTATTTTTCCACATAGGTACCAAGTACATTGAGACATTTGTCATATCGCTTGATAAGCTTCAAAAAGCCCTCCAGGAAAAAATCAGGGCTTTGCATATGGAAGAAGCGTTGAACGGCTTGTTTCACTTCAGTATTGCTTCCAAAGCGCCTTCCCCCGAGATTTTTCTTCAAAGCCGGAAACAGATGGAAGTCGCTTGGTGCGAGGTCAGGACTGTATGGCGGATGGTGTAGGCGCTCCCAATCAAGATTTGCAATATGGTTTTGCGTTGCCGTCGCCGAATGTGATCTGGCATTGTCGTCCAACAGCAGAACGCCAGATGTAAGAAGGCCAGGCCGCTTTTCCCGAATCGCCTCTTTCAATTTCGAGAGGGTGTCACAGTAGCGCATAGCATTGATGGTTCCAACCTCCAAAATGTTCAGCAACAAAACTCCTTGGGCGTCCCAGAAAACTGTGAGGAGCACTTTACCTGCAGAGGGAGTTGTCTTGAATTTCTTTCGGACAGGTGATGACGGATGTTTCCACTCCATAGATGCGGCCTTCGATTCTGGCGTGAAATAGTGGACCCACGTTTCATCCCCCGTCACAATCCGAAACAGAAAGTCATTGCCATCGTCATGGTAATGCACGAGATGTTCCAGGTTAACCCCCATGCGTTGTTCCTTGTGCCTCGATGTCAATTGTCGGGGCACCCATCGTGCTGACACTTTTCTGTATTGAAGAATGTCGTGGATGATGTTTTGAGCTCGCTCATGTGAGATTCCAAGTTCTTCCGCTATTTCATCGATGGTGATACGCCGGTTCGCTCTAATCATGTCATCCACCTTTCTGACATTTGCATCTGTAGTGGCCGTGCGCGTCCGTCCAGCTCTCGGTATGTCCTCCACTTGCTGACGTCCATCACTGAATGTGCGACACCATCTCCGCACCATTTCCTTCGACATCACACCTGGCCCATAGACTTCCACGAGGCGGTTATGAATTTCTGTTCCTGATACTCCACGTGCCCATTCATAGCGGATAACCGCTCTCACTTCCTCCTTTGACCATGAATTCAAAACGCACCTTCTCTCCATACCTACCGGGGCTCAAATGAGAGGCTGGTCTCCGCTTTGCGCAGGCACTGCATCTGCTTGATAATCTGCTTGACCTCTACCCAATGGAGTATCGGTGACTTGCGCGTTTTCCTGCTGTGTCGCCTTTCGCCCATAGCCGTTCAACGCTTCTTCCATATGCAAAGCCCTGAATTTTTCTTGGAGGACTTTTTGAAGCTTATCAAGCGATATTACAAATGTCTCAACGTACTCGTACGAGAATAATAAAATAAAGGTATGTCATATCTTTAATGTCTCATTCTATTTTTTGACTTTCATACACAACTCTGACCACAGTCGACAGGGGAATCTTATTTTTCAACTTACCCTCGTATATGCATATATCAACTTTTTTTCATATTTTTGAAAATTTGTTTTTGATTATAATTTCGAAATACTTTTTAAAGCTTATTCATGTAGATGCTTTATCGTTTGAATATTATGTACTAATAAATTTGAGCATACTTTACTTAAAAAAGATCTTGCATGATTCAATTTTCAGTTTTTTGACTAATGTGAGAAGTTGAGCAAAAGGAATATTTTTTATGTCTTAAAAAATGCACTCATTATATTTCGCGAACAAAAAGTTAAGTTTTTTTTAATGAAGGAAACACTGAAATATTTAATGTGTGTATTACTTATTGAATGAGGTAGGCAAGACACACAAGTCATGGAATATTTGCATTACTAAAACTGTATGAAAATTTAGATGATCATAGTAGATTACATTGTTTATATTGTTTTTTTCTATTGGGTCTATATTTCAGTACAAGTATGAGAATAGAGCCACATTGTTACATTAAATATTTTGTGCTATTTTGTTAAAACACATATAATCAAACATTTTTATGCATATTTTAATTTTCATCATTATTAGTTTCATGAAGAAAATTTCAATTTTTTTTCATAGATTGCTTTGCAATTAGACTTACGAATAAATAATAGAATTTATGTAATATTAAATGTGCTAAATAGTCTTGGGAGTACAAAACTGAATTATTTATTTGAAAAAATTACATTAAGTGAAAACTCATTATAGTGGTTATTTTCTTAGATGATCACCACCTCTAACAGTGACACATTTGTTAGGAGCGTAGTTAAATTACAGTAGTTAAAATCACTGACAGTTTTGCAAGGCTATAAGAAACTGGCTTTATCTGGAATTGTGGAGTTAATTGTTTTAGGAAAGTTTCACTGTATATTAAGTTTTAGTGGGTACGAATTTTCCAGAAGTAAATGAAAAGTTTTACAAGCAGTTAAAACCAAAGCTTTTCAAATCATGAGTCTTGTAAGGGCCCTGTTATAGCATTATTTTCAAATACAGTTAGAGTAATAGTTAAGTATTATTTTCTTTTACTAGTTATACTGCGGAAATGGTAGTTACAATTTTCTGCATTAAATTTAGCTGGTTGTATAGATATTAACGTAAAACCTGTTCATAAACAAATGTGCTATATCTTCTTAATTGTGATGACAGTAATTTCGATTGAGTGTGTATTAAACTGTGTGGAAGATTTATTTATATTGCTAATTAATGCACCATATAAATTTCATTTGACAGTCGAAATACAGGAAATGCTCAGCACAAATTAGTATTTTTATAGTATATAATCTACGATGAATAACGATAGCTATCTTTTCAGTACATATAAATTTTAATTTTTAATTTTACTATTTAGAAATTTTGCAGTTCAAAATAATATTTCTATACAGTTTTTAAAGCAGTGTTTCTACAATAGAAATCTAAATAACTTATATCTAATGCCCTGACTCAAATTTATTCCATCGCTTTAATTAAATTTATGTTTTTATGTTCCTCGGAGATGATATATAAGAAACCTTTTGTAATAATAAATTATCAATATATATATATTGCTTATTAATATTTTTATAATTAAGCTTTTTTACTTCGAGAACTACATGTTGTATAAATACATATTATGTTATAGATTTTATTTATATGAAATCTGTGGAAGATTATTAACACTAAAAGTGAATTACAGAATAAGATATTATACGCTATGAGATATTTCCTAAAATCTCTAACTGTGGGTTGAGTATCAGTATTTTTTGAGTCTTGTAAATTTTTTTAAGTTTTTTTTTTGTACAATATAATTTATTAATTAAAAATTAATTTAATGTATTAAACCAATATATTCTTATATTGGTGTTTCATTTACATTCTGACAGATAGAGTTCAAGTATTGTAAAGAGATGGTCGACACAGTATTTGTATATTAGTGTTTCTTCACTACATTATATTCTAGGATACATCCTTTCTTCCATGAAAACATCTACGTGTATGAGTGTCATAATAAGCTGCAGGTTGTTGCTATCAGTGGTAAGCGAGTTTTAAGGAGGTAGCAAGTATGCTAAATTTGAACTTTTAAATTTGTTAAATTTCTAACATGCAAGTCTCTTATTCTTTTTGTTTACTTGTTCATTTAATATTTTTACTTGTAATAGTGTTTCTCTTCCTAAAAATTAGAGTTTCGTCTAGTTTTGTTTAAATTTGGTTTAGTGTATTGTAGGTAACGTTAAATAATATTCCTATGGAATTTAGTTGCGCATTGTAGGTAAATTACAGTTTAAACAGAAGCTAGAAAGCATTATCATTTGGAAATATACTTCTCGTTAGGTATCAAATTGTTAAATAAATTTATAATCAACGTTGTTATGTATTACATATTTCAGTTGTGATTTAAATTGTTTTAAATGTAATGATTTAACTTATTTTTGCTTCAGACTTAAAGATTAATTTGTTTTTATTTTTGTAGTTGAACTCAAGTTTCTTTGCCTTGTTGAAAAGTAATTGTTGTCATTTAATTTGTTTTCTTGACAGTTTTGGTTAACGCTGATTTTTGTAAGTTGTTTGAGTAATTAATTTTTCTTCTCTTACTTTTGGTTGGTTAACTATTTTAAATTTTTGTTTAGTTAATATTTTTCTTAACTTGGTTGTTAACGTTAATTTCTTGTTAAAGTTGACTCTTAAGGTCAATTTTTTTAAGTTCCTTTAAAGTTTTGTTTACACAAGTTGGTGTTTAAAGTTTTAAGTTTTTAATGTGCCCCCTTTTCTGCTAAATTTGGGATCCATATTTTCTGATGGTCGTTTTGGTGTTGTGGAAAACATAAAATCTTTCATACTTGATTATTGTATTTTAATTGAAGTATATTACTACAAATATTTTGTAATATGTTTATAGGTACTGACATGCATAGAGAAGGACGGGGTTTGCATGTTTCTAGATATTTATAAAATTTTATCAAGCTTATTCGCATTGAATTTTATTTAAAATTACTCTCCATGCTTCACCCCATTTAATTCTGTACATATCATCAGTTCTCATTGTGTACTTCTGCTGGTTTTTGCTTATTATTACTAGTTTTTATGGAAGTTTGATCTACAATTCTCTTTTTGCGTATTTTTTATAGATATTCTGTGTACGGATACCCGTTTTCTATGTACGATTTTATGTATGGATACTCCGCTATGGTTTAATTCTATTGGTTTTGTTTATGGGTTTTTGCCTACTGTTTTTTGAGGAGATTTTGCCTATGGGGGCCTGTATTAATCTGTAGTTTTGTGTACAGGCTTTTAGAGAAATTTGCCCTATGGGAATTTCATATAAGTCTATGAGATTTTGTCTACTGATTTTTACAGGGATTTGGCCTATGGGTACCTATGTAGGTGCACATGTTTTTGCGGGGAAGAGACTTACGTAATATCCATTTTTTAATGGAGAATTGGCCTATGGATGCGCATAAAGTTCTGGTTTCTGGCTATGGGTTTTTACAGGTTTTTTATGGTACCATATGTTTTATAAGTTTTGTTTTATGGCGATTTGGCCTACAGATACCCGCATAGTTGTATGGCTTTCTGTTTATGGGTTTTTAGGGGGATTTGGCCTATGTGTACCCGTACAGCTTAATGGGTTTCCTTCTATTGGTTTTTACGGTGATTTGGCCTACGGGTACCAAGAACTGTACGGGTACTCGTAGGCCATTTCCCGGCAAAACTTTTTTTAGGGGTTCTACCAGGCATTTTTAGCAGGGAAATGCACATTAAAAAGGCAACATTTTGCAAGACAGATACTTTGCAATTATACAGTAACACACTCTACAAGCACAATATTTTACAAAACATAGCTTTGCAAACTTTACAATACTTCATAAATATAAGAGGGTCATAAAAACACTTCCTGATACATGAACGTCTAGCGTTATATCCGCTCTACGAGTCGAAATGAAATTTCAGTATTGTTATTTGATGACATGAGCTCGAGATTGTGATGATTTAAAATGATACAGCTTTCACAGTTACGCTTACAATGAAACCATTTCCAAAATTTCGAATGGCATCACCCATCTTTTGCCTGAGTTCCACTTTTCCTCAATTTATTGATCAGCATACCAAAAAACCATAAATGGCATTACAAAGATAGACGTATGACAAAAATTGCCAGTTTAAAACATTTGAAAAGAAGAGTTTTGTAAAGGACCAACGACAGCAAAGGAGAGGAGAGAGAAAAAACAATTTTAGTGCAATGACAAGTTTTCAACGTGCCCATCTTCGTAGATGATGTCGCACTGCATGCAGGAGATTCTTGAAACAATGACGAAAGTAGCATCGTAGAAAGAACTTGCATAACTTCACGTTTTATGGTATATTTTAATTCTGACAAATCTCGTGGATCTGATGTGTACATCTTCATTTCAGATATTCGGACCTGTTTATCAGATAACTCTAAAACCAAAAATCCATCGAAGTCAGATCAGGGTGTCGCTGTGGCCCCGAAAATTCAAAGGCACTGGAGATGAATCTATGTCCAAAGTGCCCTTGCAGTACTTGCTGAATACATGAAGCAACGCGTTAAGTAGTACCATTTGAATTTGTGATGTACACTTGTGATGGAGGACGTTCTCAGACACGTGGAAGGCACTATTCGAAGTACTACGGATGGACGGCAGATGATTCCGATGCCGCAACACTCAGTTACTTTAGCTTCGTAAAGGCTTATGTCACATCTTGAAGATTTTCCTCATTCCAATGAACGCAATTCTTGGAGTTTTCGTTCCCAGTCAAGAAATGCGTCCCATCAGTCGATAATATCCGCACTTGCATCCAAGTTGCAACATCACTGGAATTGACAAAAAACATCCGCAGAACAAAGCGCAAAAGTCTGAGGGCTTTGGTTTTTCGGTGCATCCAAACCGCGAGCAATACTTGTTGCAGTATACATCTGATCAGCAATAACTGTATTCGAGACTTTTGAAATAACTTCAGCAG
>KK116583.1:190237-249583 GCA_000611955.2 Stegodyphus mimosarum
TATATATATAATATATATATTTATAAGTGATATGATGTCCATAAATATAACATTGATAAACTAGACAAAAGCTGTTTTGGAAAGGAACGAAGTTTCAGTATTTCTTTTGAATAGGTGCTTTTAACTGATGCAATTAATAACAATTCAACTTAAGCATTTAATTAACTTCGAACAACCGTATACTTATAACGCATTGTGGGTCCTTATTTATTCATTTTTTGTTCATACATTCATTTATATTTGTACATATTAATTATTTTTATTTTTATTTTTTATATTTAGTAATTAAGATTTCATGATTATATTATGCTTACTTTTGGCTATAAAATGATGACCATAATATTATTTTTCTTCTTCTTAATTCTCCTCTTTCTTTCACATTTTAACTTAATAATAATAATGACTTTATATATGCATACACATACATACATATAGGAGTATTAACTTTTAGTATTCTATATCTAAACATTTTTCAAAAGTTTTTCTTTTATGTTTTGTACTTTGAATTGAAGAGAATGATGCTTCTATACACTGCAATATAAGAATATTCTTATTCTTATTGTTATGATTATATCACACTGTATGATTACTACTTATTTTCAGTTAATGCTGTTACTATTACTAGAAATAGCGTCAAAAATGTGCTGTGATATAATTACCAACAAAATTATTACCGTTATCATAACCATATATGTGATTACGCATCTTTGCTTATTACTTCCTTGTCCAAGGTAAAGCAAGTATTATAATCACAAAGATTTCGGGTATCATATTTCAAGGAAAATATCCAAATTGACAGCTCTGGAATCCATTTGAACGATATATTTGCGTGATATCTGTACGCATGGGCAGAATAAAAGGCTCCGTTTTCCAAACGAATTTAAAATGGATTCAGACAAGAATTTTTCGTGACATTTGTACTTAACGTATGTATGTATATCGCAAAACTCAAAAACCAGTAGCCTTAGAAAGCTGAAATTCTGTACATGGAATTGCTATGTAGTTAAGCACTTCACCTTTTCGTTACAGTTTTCCACAGGAAACTTTTATAAATATATATATATATATATATATACATAGGATGCAGTTGTATTTAGGAGCTATAGAAACAGTCCTATTCATGAGAATGGTAGTTAGATTTAGTAATTTAAAGACGAAAATACGCGAACATAATTAACACGAAGGTAACACATAAAAAGAAATAAGAAGAAAACAAGGTCTGTCTTTGGCGTCATAAAAACGGGATGACAACATATTAAGTGGAATCATATCATAAAATTTCTGAGTTCTTACGGTTTTTCAAACTTCATCGTTGCTTCTGTCTCCATCTCTCCCCGCGAGAGTGATCACATGATCTTGTTGGTGAGGTCGTTGCCATTCATAGATGTAAAAAAGAAGCTTATAATCCCAGACAGCCCTCCTGCAGCACCGGACGTGCACAGCTGGTTGATGAAGACAAGAGACATACTAAAATATTGCGTAGTTTAATACGTAGTTTAATGCATAGTAGTAATATAAATTGCGTAGCATTTGCTTTGAAAGTGATTTAATTATGTTGCCCTTGTGTTGCTATTAAGATCTGTATGCCTTTAATTAGTCTGCATGCGATAGTTGCAGAATTATCAACAATTTAAAAGTGGCGCTAAGCCTAATGAGGCTGTGATTTGTTTATATTGGAAACTCTTAGTAGAACAGTGAATTAATTCAGTTGTTAAACTAGCTTCAGTTGAGTCTTTTTGACCCGAAAATTTTGTCTTCTTGCTGGGTGACTGCTGTATTTTTTAACTGTATTTGGTATTTTAGGTTATTTTGTATTTTGCAATTTTCAATGAAGATTGAGTTTTTACGTATTTTTTTTGCCTTGCCCCGAAATGAGAATTGAATTGATTGAATTAGAAATATATCTGTTGGGTAGAGGTGAGCGAACGTTTTTTCTTATGCGCATGCGTATTAATTATTGTGGCGCAGCTTTCTCTTCTCCAGACACATCCATCATTCGAGCGTACGGAGGTGATAATGTACTATATGTTGTGTGATGGTCAATATCATTTGCTGTGTGATCTTTTTATTCGTTATTTGTTTAAATAAAGTGTGTTGTCCTAAATCGATGGAATTTTTACTCTGAATATGAGCCTCTGAACAACAAATGGTAGCAAGTCCGTCGTTATAGCAAGAAGAATTGGATGTAAAATACCAAGTAGAAATCGAAATTGTCTCGGTGAAAGCCAGAAATGGAGAAGTGGAACGTTCCGGAATTAACCGGGGAGAACTATTTTATTTGGGCATAGGCGTTTCTGTTCTCCACAGAAGAGAATGCAAAAATACTTTGGGAGAAAGTGAAATCCACGTTTACGGGACAAGCCCAAGATCGAAAAATAGATGCCGGTAATGAGTTAAAAATTTAGAAATGAAGTTGCATGAGTCGGCTAATGATTATACCGCAAAAGCGAGAGGAATGGCAACTTAGTGTCAATCGCTAGGACTAGAAGTATCTCCGCGGGAATTGGTGTTTTACACAGTCCGTGGACTTCGTGGAAAATTCTCTTGAATTAGGGAAATTTTAAAAACCCAGCGTGAAAAAAGAATTGATGAAGCACTCGAAATACTCCGTGAGGAAGAGCCTACACACAGTTCAGCGAACGGGAAACGACCTGATGGAACCAACGCTGAGACGTTCGTATCAAGGAAAAATAAAAATTATAATCGAAGAATTTGTTACATGTGCCGATGGCCTGATCACATCGCGAAAGATTGCTATTACAGAAACAAGAATCCAAAAAGTGAGTTATCCAAAGGTAACAAAGAAAGAAAGAAATCGCAACCTACAAGTGTGAACGTTTCATCTCATTCTAATGAAAGAGAAAGTGATTTCGCTCTTCAACTTACGCGTGGAAAAAATGATGAATGTGATAAAATTTGGTTGTGGATAGAGGTGCAACTGGATACATGGCAAAAGACTCTTTTTGGTTTCAGAATATTACATCAGAGGTGAGGGAGATTTACCAGGCAGGTAAACATGAAAAAATATTTTCAGAGGATTTTGGAACTGTTAAAGCAAAAACTATAAGTACGAAATATTTTAGTTCTGTTAATTTAACTATTCGTAATGTTATTTATGTTCCTGATTTAAGAAATAACTTATTGTCACTCACTGTATTAATGGATAAATGATGTAAAATTAAATCAAAGAATAATTCTGTATTAGTTTTTAGTAGGTGTAATCAATTACTTTTTAAAGCATTTAAGAATAACGGTAGGCTTGAAGTTAATTTAGAACAATATTATAATTCTGAATGTTGCATTGCTAATGATTGTAGAACATTGGCATAGTAGATTGTGTCATTTAAATCCAAATTATATGCTTAAAATGAAAGGATACATTGATATTAATGATGTAAGTGATTTTAAGTTGAAACTTGTGAAATAAGTAAAATATCTAGAAAAATTCATCCAAATATTGACATTAATCAGAGATCAGAAATTTTAGAATTAATTCATTCGGATCTGTGTGGTCCTGTTCAAACTGAATCAATTGGTGGGTCTAAATATTTTGTGATCTTAGTGTATGACTTTTCTGGAATGTATTTTACTTATTTTCGTAAAAGTAAAAATGAAGTATTTGATGCATTTTCTAAATCTGAAGTATGAAAATTTAACTGGTAAAAGAATTAAACGTTTGAGAACAGACAATGGTTTAGAATTCGTAAATGAACAATTAGAATATCTTGCTAATTCTGATATTTTTTCATGAAAAAAACGATTTCATATAATAGTGAAAGTAATGGGAAACTGAACGGGCAAACAGAGTTCTTTTGGAAAAAGCTAGGACATTACTACATGAGAGTGAGCTTCTGGTAAACTTCTGGGCAGAAGCAATTAATTTTAGCATTCAAGTATCAAATTTAACACCACGGAAAGGGAAAGAAAAAATTCCTATAGAAATTTGGACTGACAAAAAAACCCAAATTAAACTATCTAAAAAAATTTGGATGTGTGGCATACTTTCACATTCCGAAAATTTAATATACCACGAAAAATAGGAATAATGTTAGGATATGCTAGAGAAAGAAAATGATATTGTATTTATGATATAGCAAGTAATAAATAATTGAAGAACGATCGACTACATTTAACGAATCTTTAAAAGCTAATAATTATATGGGAAAAATAAAACAATAGGAACTCGGAATATTGAAGAATTAAAAGGAATTTCGTTGAAGCGAAACAAAGTGGATCAGAAAACAGAAAGTCAAAACCACGCTTCGAATTCCTTGTTACGGAAAATACTCAAGCAAGTGAATATTCGGACTCATAGAATTTCGAAATTACCGACATGAACCATTGCAGCGGGGGGCAATGATAGGGGGAATGAAACCCAAACTTCTGACAGGTATGAAAAAAATAGTCAAAATGGAATTATTATACCATTAAACCATTCCCTGTCATCATCCCCATATGGGGATCGCCTACATTTGTATATATTCTGACGTCATGCTGCACCTGGCTATTTCCTTAGGGGTGGTCATGCTTTCCTGAAGATTGCAACTAAGGGTAGAAATCTTAAACAAACACGTGGACTCAGTTAGTTGAGCTCAAGAGTTTATTTTTTTTTGCTCTCTCGATACTTTTCACGAGAAAAATAATACGGTTATTTTCAAAGCACAAAAAAGTTACTTAGGGAAAATTATTTTTGTTGTACTGAATTTCCTTTGATCATTGGCAAGTAATTAATGTATTTATATATTATTTATCCTCATGCTTTAATTTGGATGGGTACAATGAACCTAGATATATCAATCCCCATTTGGGGATCGATAGCTGATACTGACTAAAATTGTAAAAAAAAACTGTTTTTCTTTTTTTTCCAGGAAATGTCGCGTAAAAGATATCTTTCTTTAAAAGAAATAGAAGAAATAGTAAATTCTGATGATTTTTTTGCATCTGACGATGACGACGATAATAGCCCCATAGATATTGTTGAAATTCCACCAGAGCGGGTTGATGAGATTTCAGATAATGAGTACATGGATGACAACGTAATTGATGATGAAGAACCACTTGATGTTCCCGGGTGTGTTGAAATTCACCGTGTGGCAGAATTTGAGAAAAATGTTTTAGTGAATGCAACTGAATCTTCAGCAAATGAAGTAACAAAAGATACCGGCTTACCACCTGCTAAAGAGAGAAAAGAAGTATTGACTTCCAATTGAAAAAAGAAGCAACCTAAGTACTCGAAACTATATGAAAATTCTGACGTTATAGAGACAAGGCGAAATGATGTCATTAGAAAACTCAGGGGAAAATCCCCGGTAGAGTGTTTTGAAATACTTTTTGATAATGAAACTGTCACCTATATTGTCCAGCAGTCTGTAATATACGCCAGACAAAAAAAACAATCATCAATTTCAGCTTTCTAATAACTGCCTAAAAAATTTATTGGAATACTTCTTTTCACTGGCTATCATTCAATTCCGCAAGAACAATTATATTGGTGTGAAGATGATGACATGCACATTCTGTTTGTTAGAGCATGCATGAGTCCGAATAGATATCTGGAAATTTAACGGTACCTACCTATCAGTGACAATTCCGATTTAGAAAGGATTCCACTAGGTGAACGTGATAACCTCTTTAAGATTCGTCCATTGACTGACAAGCTGAATGGCAAATTTCAACAATTTAAGGTGTTTTCTGAAAGTTTGAGCATTGACGAACAAATGGTTCGTTACTATAGACATCACTACCTCAAACAATTTATACGTGGTAAGCCAGTGCGGTTTGGGTTCAAATTATGGGCTATCTTATGCTCACAGACTGGATATTGTTATCAGACTCAAGAGAATGAAGGCAAATCAAAGAAATTAGGAGGTCATGAAAGCATCAGTGGGCTTGGGACATCTGTTGTCCTTCAGATGGTATCTATTCTTCAGACACCAAATGCTCATAAAGTTTACTTCGACAATTTTCTCACGGGATTCTCTGATGAAACATTTGCAGGACATTGACGTTAGAGCAACAGGAACTGTTCGATTCAACAGAATGAACAAATGCCCTATTGCAACAGACAAAGAGATAAGGAAAAACGAACGCGGGACATATTACTACAGATTTGATTCCCGTAATGAAATTTTAGCTGTCACGTGGAATGACAACAGTTGTGTAAGGCTTCTGTCTAATCATGAAACTATCGAACCAATATCAGAGGTGAAGCGACGGAGTAGAACAGAGAAGAAAGATATTCAAGTACCACAACCCAAACTGATATCAGAATATAACAAATACTTGGGTGGAGTAGACAAGATGGATTGGAATGTTCAAAAATAAAGAATCAGAATAAGGGGGAAAAATGGTATTTTCCTTTGCTTACTAATGCCATCGACGTAACACTGGTTAACGCCCACGCACTCTATTTTATTTCAAATGATAAAATTCCATTGCTAGATTTTAGGAGGATGGTTGCTAGAGGATATCTTGCTTTATGTTTAGAACTCTCAGATGCAAAAAAGGGTGGAAGGAATTCTTTCACTAAAGCATCAATTAATCATGTTCCTTCTGTTATCAGAACATCTGGTGATCATTATATTGAACGGACCGAAACTGGTAAACAATGAAAATGTGCAGTGTGCAAAAAAACAAATGCAAGAAAACAACATGGAAAATGTAATGTTGGATTACACGTAGACTGTTTTGAACGCTGGCATTAAAAGTAGATAGTATCAGCCATGATCCTAATTTGGGGATCGGACTTAAATTTAAAATTTCTGAAAAAAAAATTGACGCATTTATGAAAAAAAAAACATGTTATTCTTATTATTTAGATGTAAACTAACAGAAATAAAATAAGAATTGATGAAATAAAAATTTGGCAGTTAATGGGTTAAGACGATCCGAGAGGCTCAAATCAAAACAACTGTCGTCAAATATAATCAGTAATGTTCCGAAGGATTTTTTAGACGCAAAAATTAGTGTTAATTGGTACGATTGGAAATTGGCAATGGAACATTAGATTAGATTCATTACATAAACACGAAGTGTGGGAAATAGTAGAAAGCCCTGAAAAAACACAATCAGTAAAAAGTAAATGGGTGTATACTTTGAAGGAAGGAGACTCGAGGGAATTAAAATATAAAGCGCGATTAGTAGTGGCTGGGTTTAATCAAATAAAAAATAAGGATTACACAGAATCATATTCACCACTTTTAACATTGAATGTTTTAGATTATTGCTTGCACTTTCAGCTAAATTAAATTTGACTGTTAAATTTTATGATGTAAAAACAGCATATTTGTACAGTGACTTAAACGAGGACGTATATATGTCTCATCCACCTGGTTATGAAAAACGGAGAAGGAAGAGTATGTAAATTAAAGAAAAGTATTTATGGGTTGCCTCAATCGGGTAGAAATTGGTAAAAGAATATAAAAACTGAATTAGAAAAACTTGGACTGGTACAATTAGCGTCTGATAATTGTACATTCATTTATAATGATACCAAAAACATTTTTATACTATGTTCGTATGTTGATTGATGATTTACCTGTATTCTGTAATAATAAAGAAGTGCTTGAAAATACTGTTTCTAAAATTTAAAATGTATTTGAGTTACAGTTAAATATTAATTCAAAATATTTTGTAATGCAAATAGAAAAACTTGAAAATGGTGTATGTTTGTCTCAAACAGAATATATTGAATCCTTATTGACTAAACACAATCTAGAAAATTGTAAAGCAGTAAAAACGCCAATCGTTAAAGGAGCAGATAAATGTTTTTCATGTTCAAATGATGACGTTGATACAACTTTGTATCAGGAATTAATTTAGGAACTTTTCTATTTAGCGAATAGAACGCGTCATGATAGATCATTTGTAACAACTTATTTGTCACAATTTAATCGTGTACAAGAAAAAGAGCATTTTCTTTTGGTTAAAAGGTTATTAAGTTATTTAAAAGGTACACAAAATTTTAAAAATTCTACAGCAATGATTTTGGAGTTTTAAATGCATATGCTGATGCTAGCTGGGGAAACGCAGAAAATGGTAAGTCATTTTCTCTGGTGGTACTATTTTACTAGGTGATTCATTGATTCCTTGGAAATGTCGTAAGCAAGGAAGTGTTAGTCTCTCTACTTGTGAAGCAGGATTATTTTCTATTTCTGAAATTTGTAAGGATATTATTTCGACTGTAAATTTATTATCAGAATTAAAATGTAAAAAATTTTTGAATGGTGCAGTGACTTTGAATACAGACAGTCAAGCTGCTATCCAGTGGATCGACTGTGCCAGATCATCTACGAAATCCAGACGCATGAACTTACGTTTCCATTTTATGAAGGATTTAATAAAAGACAATCTCGTTAAGTATAAATATTCACAAACTGGCAATATGATTGCAGATTTTCTTACTAAAAGTGTCAGTGAAGAAAAATTATCGCATACATTGAAAATAATTTCCTTAATTTCCTAATGTAATGTGTTATATATTGTTCTTTTGTATTTCATTTTTGTATTGAAAAAAGTTGCTCGCAGGAGGAGTGTGTTGGATAGAGGCGAGTGAAAGTTTTTTCTCATGCGCATGCGTATTTATTATTGTGGCGCAGATGTCTCTTTCCCCGACACATCCGTCATTCGAGCGTACGGAGGTGATGATACACTATATGCTGTGTGATGGTCAATATGATTTGCTATGTGCTCTTTCTATTCGTTATTTGTTTAAATAAAGTGGGTTGTCCTAAATCGATTGATTTTTTACTCTAAATTTGAGCTTCTGAACAATAATATCTCAATGGAATTCGAAGAAATAAGTTTAAATTAGGTGGAGCAAAAAATATGTATAATTTAATAGTCCGTACAAGGGCGTCACGTGGTTTCCACATCAGATATTTAAAACTCATTACGGTCTAAGAGTTCGATTCAATTTTTTTAAGAATTCCACCAATCCCTCAGTCACCTCTTCCCCCAAATTACGGTTACATGAATTAATTCTACTCATTTACTAAGTATTTTACATTTTTCAAAAAACCAAAAGTAACGTGTAAAAGTCTTAAGCCTGCCCATTTAATTTGTTTATAGTTTCAGAGCGTTTGGGGAATAAATAAATCATTACTTTATAGAAATAGTTGCTTCTTAAGATCAATTATATTTACCTGAATCTTAATCAGTGTTTCTTTTTAATTAATGATAATGTTCTTATATCGTCGGTCATTTACAAATTAGAACAGCATTGAAATAGCTTTATTTATTTTTAATCTTCTGGCTTTTCACACTGAAATAAAGATCACAAGATTAAAGCAGGGTGCGATTTTTTCCCTCAATAGCCAGAATTGCCGCAGAATAATAAAATGCTTGCAGTGAAAGCAATTTAGTGTTCCGCTTGGATTCTAATCCTGGTTTTATCCTTAGTTCACTAACAAGACTTTCCTTTCAGTTTGCTTTTTGTTCATCCAAACTTTTTTCCAATCTCTGATCTTGCTTCAATAATCCGTAGAAATTAATTTACCAGCGATACCTCCGTTTGTAAGATTAAAGAATAAATTTGTGGTCTTTTAAAATATTCCTTTCACGTGTAGCTCATATGAGTGCGTTTTATTTTCTTTTAATTTAAACTTCAAAACCCTCAGCTGAAGTAATGGGCAAAAACTTTTTTTCTCTCTCTCTCTTTATTTCTTCACTTCAAATTTTTAAATAACACGAAAGTTGTTTGTTGTATTCAATAGGACTTTAACATGGGCCTGAAGGGATCTCGATCACAAATATACCTCTGAATGGTTTAGAACCATTCGAAAAATAACATACAGCGCATGGAAAATAAACACAGATAAATTAAGTTCGATATCAGAATGAAACCTTCAGATCAGCATTTGTTTTGTGAAACACTTTACGCGTTCCGGCGGGGACAAGGGAATAAGAAATGGAGAAGAAGGTGATATAATGTGATACTGACAGATTGGTGAGTTACTTAAGATAAAAATCATATTTGACTAAAGAATGATAGATCGGATGCTTGTGGTTCATTACATCATGGGCACATTACATATATGTATATATGCCTCATAACCGGGATAGTGGTTGGCAACGCTGACTGCCGTCCGAAGGGCCGTCGGAGATTCGAATACCGTAGAAGGCATATATATTTGTAAATGTATAGTATCTATGCGGCATGACGGCATTCTAAATACGCAGCGAGGCAAAAAAAGTCCTCTCAAGAGGTTTGGTATGTGAAGAAGGGTGGGAAACCCTCGGACCTGCCCCCCCCCCCGAGGTGCTCTCCATCAAAACTGGGGGCGGAACTGAGCAAAGTCTTACTGTCACCTGTATGGTGCTCAATGCCAAGGGCAGGCGCAATCTTGCACTCCTTATCTCGTTACAATTCGTGGGCTTGTACTAATGTTACTGTCAGACAAGTAAGATAAGTCACAATGACATATATGTGTGTTTGTGCCCTCTATCTTTGCATTTCATAATAAATTTCTTCTAATATTCTCTCTTCATTCTTATTCTTTATATTAGTGAGCTGGTACTCACGTTGCGCGCTGGCCGAATGCACGAATGCAATAAAATCAATTGACGGATCAGAAATATTTTTTTAGCAAAATAATTCTTTTATCAATGAAATAAAGCAGTTTTTAACTAAATTTTAATTCCATTTACTAAATAGTCATCAAGATGTATATAAGCAATAATAATAAGATAACAGAAAATAGTTCCGGAAATCTAAATTATGATGCCTGTGAGAGAGACATTTTTGTTGGTTACATTTTAATTCAGACATACTGACAGCTAAATATTAATATGTCAGATTAACATTTATTTCAAATAATTCTAAGTTAATCATTAGATAATTTAATTTAATCTATAATAAGTTAATCATTAGATAATTTAAATTTAATTTAATCTATAAGTTAATTATTGAATAATTTAAATTTAATTTAATAAGTTAGTCATTAGATAATTTAAATTTAATTTAAACTGAAAATAATCAGATTATGGAAAATCTCTGAGCGTCCACAGAAAACTTTCAAGTGGGACAAAACATGAGAATAAATGATGACAACCTAATCTCTTTTGCTTAGTTACTAAATTTTCTTTGACACCTAACTTAAAATAGATGTGTTTGTGTGTGTAAATAATTAAAAACCTTTAATTTAATACAAAATTTATTTTCATACTTTCCATGCACTGAAGAAAAATTATTAATTATGATCTCCATCATGGATTGTAAATGATTATGGATTAGTCGGGTTCTTTTCTTATTAATTTTCAACTGTGAAGAAAACCTGTTTACATACAAATGGATTCATTCCCAAGCAAAATATAGAACTTCGTAACTGGGGGTACTTATTTTTATAAAATTAGTTCGGAAATAGCATGCAAATATGAGATGATAGTTTGAAAGAATTGCTAACAATTGTGTGAACAATTAACATTAAATGCCGCAGAGTTATCAGTAAGCTTGGTAAGTATATCACTTTCTCTCTTTTGACCAAGTAGAATGAATAAGCGCGTAGAAGAAATAATAACAGCCTAGATTTTGAGATACAAATCTGTATCTCAAAGATATACTCCTTGAGATACGTATAATAACTGTTTAAGAAAAGTGTAGAATTAGTAACATTTCTTTTCAGCAAAATATTTATGTGATTTAAATAATTTAGCATAATTCTAATCCTCCGATTTAAGGACTCTTGTGTAATAGTGGGAAAGCAAGCATTCACACTTGAACTGCGATTAATTAATTTTCATCGAATTCATTCAAAGCGATTACGTAAATTCTCACCAAACCGGTTTTTTCACCTGCTCTCGACCGTGTACTGCAAATGGAAAGAGGCTTTGCTCTCACTCTCCCAGTTACGCTTCTTCGCGCTATGTCTGCAGTGATGGTACAGTAAAAAATCTTCAATTTACGAAATTTTACTGGTATAATTAAGCGAACTGTGAGCTCAGAGCAACACAGAATGGTTCAGTTAACTTCATTTTGAGACAAAGATCTTCATTCATCAAAATACGATGTTTTTCGGTTAAGAATTCATCTTACTATCATGTACTCTCGTCATAATATTATGTGCTGTCATCTCAAAATAACTTAGGCAGAAGTTCGAGTGGCTTCTTTATACTTACAAAATAATCTGCATAAATTCAAGAACAGATCAGCAGCAATAATTTTTCCGTATTCGATAATTCGTCGAAAGTATATCTAGCGGTGTCCGCCGAAAGCATCGCATTAAAAATGTCGCGGAGAAAACAACGCAAGGTGAAAACGACGTGGAAGAAAAGAAAACACAGAGAAAACATCGCATTTCTAAACCAATCATGGTACAAAATATCGTGGTCCAAAATAATGCAGTTCCAGAACTTCACAGTTTTAAAAACATCGTCGTCGAAAATATCGTGGTAAAAAATAAAGTACCTACAAATCATCGCATGACGATAATAACGTTCACATGCGTTCTTCAGGTTTTAAAAGCTCTAAATGCATTTTCGTATAATGATTTGGGAGGTCAAGAAGGAAAGAGAGATATTTTTACTTTTATAGTTCATATTTTTGAATGAAATAATACATTTTTGCTGAAAAAGGTAATAAGGAAACTTAAGCATTTAAAAATTGAAAATGATTAAAAAATTAAAATTAATGCAAATCATAGCCCTTAATATTAGAATTTAAATTTACATAGTTAATTAACAAATGTCATTAATAAATAAATTTTTTATAAAATTTTACTCATAATGTTTCATGATAAATACAACTTAAAAATGTTTAGAAAAAGGAAGATAAATAACTGCATGAGGTTACATGTATGAAAATTGCTTAGTTAATTATGAAATTACTTTCTTTCACGTTTGTTAATCTGATATTATTTTGGTGAAAATTATATCTTTTTTTGATCCCGCTTTAAGTGTCGTTAGCATTTCTTGCGCTTCCAAATCTCTATGCGACTATGCATTTGCAACTTTTAAAACGTGAAAAACAGATATGTGCGATGTTATCGTCATACGATGATTTGTACGTGATTTATTTTTTTCACGATATTTTCGACAACGATTAAACTGTGTGATTTTTAAACTGTGAAGGTTTTGAACCTCTTTGCTTTTGACGACGATATTTTGTACCACGATGTTTTCTCTTTGCTTTCTTTTCTCCCACAATGTTTTAAACCACGACGTTTTCGCCTTCCGTTGTTTTCTCCGCAACGTTTTCGTTCGCGATGTTTTCGGCTGTAACCATATTTAGCATCATCTTTACGAAAAACCAAATGTCTCATGATCGTGTGTAATTTGGCTTTAAATAGACCTCTCAGGAATGTAAAAGTGATGGTGGAATCTGTTTTATCTCCTTGGAAATTTTTTACATAATCTTGATTATTAATTAAACAGCTACTAAAAAAAAGAAATGATGTAATCACGTGTGTCTTATCGGCACTATACGAGCAAGGAGTAAGTACAATTGTTTTTCTAATTTTGCTAGTTTTCGATTAAAAAAAATAACATTTATCGCAATTTTAATGTCGGGTTATTGCATTCCATATAGTGCAATGTATTTGTTTATTAAGATCACATGTTGACTGAGCACACATGGTAATTTACATCATTAATTAAGTTTGGGTAATACTCTCACCTTTTTTTATTATAGTATTTTTATTGTAACATTATTTTATTATAACATTTCTACAATATAACAAATATTAATCTAAATATTCATTTACTTAAAGGACTTAATTTAATTTTTGTCATAATTAATCATTTCAAGAACCCTAAGAGCCTCAATAAAAAGCGGAAACGATTTTGAAAATTTGTACACCATAACATTTCCATAACGTGAAGTATACAATTACAGAATATATAATTTTCGTTAACAAAAACATACAATAGTCACAAAAATCTACCTCAACTTTTCCTGAAGTTCTTAAAATTATTTCAGAAAATAATTGGCAATTACACCTTAATTGTCCACTTTTTAATAGCTATATCTATCTAAGAGTGTTTTTTTCAGTAAATAAATAAAATTCCTATAGGGGTATTCCTTTTCAACCCATATTTGTAAGCTCTGCCTACTCACAAAGGATTATGACTCACAAAAATCTCTTTATCAAATTGTTAAAAATTACTTTTCTAATATTTTCAGATATATTGATGATATAGCAATAAATAATTTTGGAAAAGTAGAACACAATATATAAACTTCTAATTTAGTATTAATTAATAAAACTTAAAAAGATATTAACTATTAAATTTACATATTTTTCAGTGCCAGAATATTAAGCTTTAGGACAAAAAGTACTTTAGTTTTAAAGCAAAAAAATTAATTCACTAGTGTTCTAACATTTGCAAAATGGCTTTAAATCACACAATTCCCATTCATTTTCATACAATAAAAAAATGTAATGAAGTAAATTACCTTCAAAAAGAGATAAACCTTTGCACCCTTCCATTAGTTTTAAAAGAGAATTAAATTCCAAAAAATTGCTTTGAATTTTCTCTGAAAAAGCAGGCATTAACTACCAAATTGAATCTCTAGTTTAATATTACTTTAGGACTGCGTTATTTTAAACACAAAAAATCTGATGTGTACGCCACATGACTTCGTTGTAGTAATATTAAATTATACACATATTTTCCTACATTTCGTTTATTTCCTCGAATTTCATTAGAGATGTAATTCTCATTCAATTAATTCAGTTCTCCCTTTGCGAAAAGGCAAAACTACATGAAACCTCAAAATAACTTTATTAAAAATTGAAAAATATAGAAAAATATAAAACATAAATACAGTTAAAACAATTTAGAGATTTTTGCAATTAAAATTAGAGTTTCTACGTAAATACAAGCAGCGGGCAAGAAGGCAGATTTTTCGGTGCATAAAACTGAAAGTTTACTTTTGGTCTCAAACACCAAAAAGACAGCGAAGGATTAGAAACTGCCTTAATTTGTTGTAGACGCTATGCTGAATCGATATCTGGGATAATTTAATAACTTAAATGACAATTCCAGAATGAATTAAGCATGATTTAATTCGCAATAATAAATGGAGACTTTATTTTTGTTCATGCGAAGCGTAGTTTCTCTAGATTGGCAACAAATTCACTACGCTGCTAAGTTTCAAATGTAACAAAATATGGCTGCTACGGTAAAAAAATTAGAATAAGCCGCACTTGAACAACTATTAAATTGTTGATAAGTCTACAACCGTTGCTTGGAAGTTAACTAAAGGCATAAAAACCTTACCCGGAAGATTAAAAACAACATAATTTCAATAATGTTTAAAGCAAAACATGTACAATATATCAACATATAAGAATTAAAAAAAACTGAGCTCAATGAGCCGAGTAATAGAGTGGGTATATATATTAAATTTACATACTTTTGGTGAAACCGATTGCCACCAAAACGGGGGGTGCAAAACTACATGCTATAACAGTCCTATATACAATATTTTATCGTTCTGAGGCTACTCGTTTTTCAGTTATGCGAGATACGTACATACGTACGTACACACGCCACGAAAAAAAGTTCTTCTGAATCCATTTTAAATTAGTTTTATATTATTAGATTTGGGGAAAATAGTCCTTTATTCTGTGCATTTGTCACGCAAAAACATCTTTAAATTGCATTCGATGACGGTCAAAATGGATATTTTCGTTGAAATATGGTACCCGGAATTTTTCGTGATTACAATACTTCCTCTACTTCGCACAAGGAAGCAAAAAGAAGTAGAAAGCAGAAAGATAACTAAATTAGACACTTTATTCATCTAGAGTTTTTGTATTGTCATTCTGCCTCTTTCATTTTATTACCAAAGCCGCACTGGAGCTAAGATTGGGTGAAGACTTTTGACTTTAAACTTTTCCCAGAATTTAAACATTGAATTTCTTGCTATTTTTTCTGCCATTTTAGATTTTTTTCCCTAACTTCTTCCTCTATGACTACTCTAATTTTCCCTATTTGCACAATAAATTCTGAGAATTCAATAATATTCTTTTTTTTCTGCCAAAGTTCTCAACGACACATATTTTTCGTAAGCTTTGTCATAGTTCAACTGTTAGAAGAGCAAGTCAAGGATGCCTTTGCTGCTTCGGTACCACGCTCCCAGTTTAAAAGCTAAAACAACTGTGCTTTTTTCGAATACGTTCTGAGTTGTATATCATTTCTGGTTCATTCAACAAAATTGTTCAAGTTTTTCTTCTTTGCTAACTTAAATCTTTTGGGGTAGTTTTACAAATATTTTACTACTATAGAGGGCCGAATTAAAGTTTTTACTATAGGTTTTCGACTAAAAAGAGATTTAAAGGTTACTTTTAGCCAAAATGGGAATCTTTGCTGCACACACAATTTGTAAGATTAAGCCTTACGTTTAAATCGACCATTGTATTTTTAATGCATAATAACGTTGATTTTTTTTTCTAGAATTTTCTATTTTACACTATTCATTGTTTCTAATTGTGATAAAATATTTTCTAACCTTATAATTTTTTGCAATTTTGTTTTAAGTTTCCGAGAACTGAAATCGCGTTGATCTCGTGACTCTTTGTAAACTCTGTAATTTTTTTATACAGAATTTTACGTTTTGTTTGTAGTTTTATTTTTATTTTTATTTTTCATTTTTTTAACTTTTGGTTTTATGCTCGCAGTACAATAAAGCTGAACGAAACGTGCGTTCAGTAATTCTTAATTGTTCAGGTTTTAATTTTTGATGTTTAAATTATTACCCCCTAGCAAGTTTTACATGTTTCATATTTTAAAATTTAATTTTTTAAAAATTGTTTCCATCTAAGTCTTATTTCATGGTTAAGAAATCACTCTATGCGGTAAAGAGCATAGTCCCTGCCATGCTTTTCTGCACATTGTTGGTAAGATCGAACTGTACAGAAAGTGATAGAGGTATTCATAAGAAATGGGCGTGCAATGCTTATTTATAAACATACGTTTGTTGGTATTAATACAAAATATTCCGTTTTGTATTCGTATGGATACGAATTACACTATTGCTGGACAGAAACGGAGTGTCTGCTTATCCTCCTACCTGTGACCGAGAACAACCCAAAATGAAACAGCATAAATGTGTAATATAACATAAATAAGAAATTGAAAGGATAAAAGACTTTTCTTTGGGAGTGGCAAGAAAGTGATGTTGTAAACTTCCAAATTCAAAGTGGCCATCCTTAATTAAGATCAAAGAGTAAAAACAATATTCCTAAATATTCGATCTTTTAAAAATAGGTTGAACCATAGATAGATAGATATTTACTCAGTAACAAAAATGACAAGAATTTAATTACTAAAGAATATAGGTTGAATCATAGATAGACAGATATTTACTCAGCAACAAAAATGACAAGAATTTAATTACTAAAGAAAATATCCACAAAGTATAGTTCATCAAACGGAAAATTTTTATGCAATATTGGATGTATTAAAATTAATACCATCCAGAGCATAAGCGATAAAAAGTTTACTGAATTTCGGAACGTGTACTTATATTAAAACATTTAATTACTCTGATAAATATGATAATTTGCAATAAAGTGTAACCAAAACTTATTTTAAAGAAAATTCTTCGTATTTAATTAAATGCTTTCTTCTCCGGCATAAAATATGCGTAAAAAATACATTTTAATATATTTAAGATCAAATTTCCAATGTTACCTTCGAATTACACAAATCCACAAAAATATGTCTGCAATTTTCCCACAAACGTAATATTTTTCTCTTTTTTAATAATCTTTGCAATATATTTCAAGACAAGACCCATATTTTTCTTTTTCGAAGCGTATATTTGTAATGTCTTCATGTTAAACATTTACAGTGCCATTCCTCAGGTATGAAAGGTGAACTAAATACTCTCCCAAATTTCTGTATGCCAAATTTTCCTGTTAAGAAATTAACGGCCTTATGTAAATAAATTATGTCCTAAAATTCTTCTTGTCAGTATCTATGCACTTTAGTTTTTAGACAAATTTTTAAATGATTTCCTTATAATTTACGTCGATCACTTTTATTTGAGAGTAAAACAAGGTAAAGGATTCTGCTGTTCCTATTTCTTTGTTTACTGTCGAACTTAAGTATTATTTTTCCTTGAAATCGTAATGGTATAAGATAATTTCTATATTATTATAAAAAATGGAATTTAGTGTGCATTTTTGTTTTGGGGGATGCTTTTGTTAAATAAATTACATCCTTTATATTTCTTATTATTTCACAGAATAGTTATTTAATTTCTGTGCTCTGGATTTACACAAATTTATTTAAATGTCATTTTTATTAATAAAGATTTACTTTTTATAATTTTTTTTCGAATACAGAATAGGTGATTTTTACTATAATAAAAGCATTGCTTTAAAATTCTTTCCTTTTCTGTTATTTACAAATTAATGATCTTTTCGTATTACCTAAAAATGTGCAAGTAGTCGTTTTTCTGTTAGAAATGTGGTTTGATTTTGAAACATAATTTATTTTTTGAATTCGTACCTTTTTCCCAGTAAATTATCATAATGTTATTTGCTAAGTGTCAAACATTTGCATGTTTTAAAAATGATAAATGTTTTTAAATTTTTAAATAATTTTTTATAAAATATGATTTTTTTTATTTTCTATTTGTTATAAATTCGTGTATTTTTATTACCTGAAAATGTCTAACATTTTTTTTCTATTACTAAAGTGGTATCTTTGAAGATTATCGTTTTGTTTTGAATTCATAGCAACTTCTTTTCAGAAAAGTTTCTGAACATGTTATGCTAAGTTAAAAAAATTATTTAACCATTTTATTAAAAATAACGAAAATCTAAGAACTTTACATTGGCTAAATCAGAGTTTTTAAAAATAAGACAGTCTTTTGACTTTTATTACTCACCAGTTTTTATTCAAATTACGATTTTCACAACTGGCTAGTTGCTGTTCGATTAAAGTATTCCAAAATCTATACAATACAATTGCAAGGTTTTGTTATTTGCTTCCTCCTTGCGGATTGACCGTCACTCTCTAGGGCTATGCTTTAGCCCTTTTTACGACTTTAGTGGCATTCATTTTCACACCAATCTTTTGAACGAAGTTCATAAAAAGGCTGACAACCATGAATTTATGAGACAGATGGCCATGGGAACTATCAATCATGTACCTATATAAGCTCTCCAAATATTTAGAGATGGCAGCAAGAGTGATCATGGCCATTCTGGTTGCGGTACCTTCATCAGGACTCCTACTTCTACTTTTAGACTTAAAAATAAAAGTTCAAATTCCTGTTCTTTGTTCATATTTGAGCTCATCGCTATCAAAAGAGGTCTGAGCTATGTGGAGAATATTTTTAACATGATTTTTTAGATATATGGATCCTAACTGACAGACGATTATATTCTCATCATCTAAGCGATTGGACAGATGTTGGGGACATGGTTGGCATATCCATCCCCAACTGACCTTCTAGCTAGAACTGACTTGCGATTAATTCTGGGGTGCATATCCAATGGATTTCCTCCTGGGCATTAGTGGCATCGAGAGTGCGGACTTTCTTAGCAAAGGCTGCTCCTTTAGAAACTTCCCAGTCAGATAACGCTTTGCGTCTATAGTGAGGTGTTCTCCAAATAAGAAAGAATGTGTAAAAATTACTTAAGGATCTCTGGAGTGTTCCTCCACTACATAAACGGTACTCGCCATGGTGAGCCCTACTTTTTGGGAGCCACAGAAGCCAGAAGACTTCTATATCACGTTTTGCCAGTGGACACTTGAGGAGTCTCTCCTATGAACAAGTACAGGAAGGTTTTAAGACCTGCGCCAAGTGTAATGTTACTGAGGCATGACCTGATCATATTTTATTATATCTTGGCTTTACTTTGGAAGACGTTATCTCGAAACCTTATGTCTTTTTATACATTTTAGAGGTATTTGGACTCGTAAAATTGGCTTAAATGTTGGATCACTTCGGCGATTAGAAACAACATCAACAACAAAATCTTTATACAAAACGGAGCGTTAATTAGCAAAAAATCAAGAAACTGAACTTAATAATTAACACATTATTAGATTTACTTGCAGGGCTCAGCAGTGACCGAGCAGTAAAGTCGCAAAACACATTTCGGTCCGACATTCGAACCCGGGGAATGGTCTGGCTGCATAGGCGTTTTGTGGTTTGTATATCAGGGAGTTTCCCTTAGAGAGTCCTCCACGAAGACATCCGTCATCTTAGGCAAATAGCCCTCGAGTGTTTTGCTATAATCATTCAAAACCTCATTCACAAGGAATTTTATAAATGCTTCAGGAATGAAATCGGGTATTGATCTTCAACAAATGAGGACTCAATTTTATTGACATGTTCAAATTGTTCCTTGAAACAGTCTCTTTTCTTTACACTTTATTAACTATTATACTTCTGCTCCGTTGAGTATCGTAAAAACAACATTGTTGTTAACATCAGAATTAACTTCAATGAATCTTCATGCCCACCAGCAATCGAGCTGAAGTCGCTGAACACTAGTAGTTTGTTCCGATGTCATAATTCCGGCGAACGGATTGTTTGCATGGTCGTTTTCTAGTTTTTCCCCCATTTGTAAAATGTATGTGAGCTGGTTTCCCCTAGAAAGCCCTCCATGAAAGCATCCTCTCCTCAGTCAGCCCTCACGTGCTTTACCATGATCAAGTAAACCAAAGCAATGAAACTGTAGTCATTGATAAATGTTTTGGCAATTTGTGTTAATTATTGCATTGAAACTTTTTTTTCACGATGTTAAACTATTCAAAATTAATTTTCTCAAGCATTTTGCGTTTTTGAAGGAACTGCGTACTGATAAAAATAAACTTATATAAATTTCTTACAACAACAGCTTTTTGTTAGCGTGTAGCTTTAAAGCGCTAAATGATGCGCAGATTTGTCCTAACTTTTTTTCTGTTTCATTTTTTTATGTTAAGTGTTACTTCCTAGTATTTGAATGTTATTGAAAAAATTTGTAGGTTGCTGTTAGTAAATACAAAACCATAAAATTCTTTGAATGATTCGGATGAAATTTTTTACTAATATTTGTTGAAATTCTTTACTATTTAATAGTACTTTGAACCACAGATAAATATTTCTTAAGCTTAAAATTAAAAGTCCGTGTAAGTAATTTCCGTTATCTTGGTCTCATAATTTTTCAACGACTTAATATAATTTATATTTGAAATCTGAAATGACACTTTTAAAAGTCTGAAATGACTTTTTTAAAAGTCATTTTAGATATCAGTTATAAATTTAACCAGGTTAAATATCATGGAACTCATTTACCTTTGTGCTAGAAGAACATGACTTTTTATTTTTCCTCCTTCATCTTCTGTTCCGAAAGCTGCTTTTAAGAAAACCGATTAAATTCAAACAAGCATGAAAAGTATCGATTTCCTAATACCATCACTCGAGTATTAAGATATGCTTTTATTATATTTTACGCAAAGATAATTTGAAGAGAATGTTAAGCAATTTTTCAGTTTGATATGAAAGGGAAGACAAATTCAAAAAAATAAAATATCCTTAAAGTGCATTTAAAAGGGCTTATGCATCGGAAAGTTTAGAACCCTATTTCAAAGTAAAAAAAAAGTAGAAAAAATACTTCCTAAAATTACTTCGCAAATCCCTTGAGAACCGAGTAATCCTATAAAAAAAGCATTTTGGCAGTCTGAAAAAAAATCATCTTCTGTAGTGTTTCTTAACTCCAAGTGAAAAATGGGTTTATGCGTGCAGATCTGATATCACGATACAACCAGGAAAAAAATAACTACTCTTATAAATATTTTCTTGAAGACACGCCGCTCAATTTAATATAAAGCGTGAAAGATATTTACGGGAATAATAAGGAAATAATAAGGATAATGTTGGCAGAAATTAGATTGCTCAGAAACGAGTAAAGCAACAAGAAAAGTTATCCTTTACGTTTTTATCATTTAAAAAAGTAAATGAAGCGAAGGCTGACGAATTCTGAAATTAATATTTCAGTGTATGAAATATATATTAGACTTTCATAAATCTATACTTAGTTTGGGAAAATATTGGAAATTTGGTGCTTAAATATATCATGTCAAATTCATTCTAATTGTAGAAGGATAGTAGTGACTCAAAGCAAAAGACATGGATACTTCAATGTCTGAGTTCGAAATGCACGTTGGCTTTGGTGGAAGGATATCTGTCTCTTAAACCTGACATCTCCGTAAGATCCAAGAGCGCTTGTAACTTCAAAGACACCGAGATGGAAGTACACTGCTCTCCACACCAAAAAATTGGACAGTTGTTTTATATCTCCCGTTCTACTAAGTCGATTGACGAAGTTTAACTTGCGTCTTTCATGCCTCGAAAGCGTGACTTGGGTTATATATTAGATTTACATACAGAATTGTTCTAACGTGGATAATTTGACACAAAATGGAGCAGTTACTAAAATGGCGTGCCGAGTTTTCTCCACTTCTCGATTATACAACTGAAATTATGTCCAAATATTAAAGTTTTTAAAATTTACAAACTTACCACGAAATTTAAAAATCTTAATTTGGCGCAGTTTTCCAGTTTGCGCTGAGAATAATTCACTACCCGAAATTCTTAATTTATAACATGTTTTTTTTTTATTTTCCGTTTTTTATTGTGCAGGAGCGGAAACAATTTGCATCGTTCAGTCTATCAAGTAAATTTAAAAAATTGCGTAAAGCACATCTGGCATTATTATCGCTTATAAGAAATGAGCCAAATTTCAAAATGCGACAGTATATAAATTGATGTATATCTTAGGAAATTTCCAATAAAAAACTCTATATTTTGCAGGTGTGCTTAGAAATGCAGCTGCGAAAATATCTGCGAATTTTATTTGGATTGAATCTAAATTTCGAACTGTGAAAGAAGGAATTAACTAAGTTCCATAAAAAAGAGATATTAGTAAATGCTCACCAAATTTAATTTACATTGAGAAGCTTAATTTGAGAGCTAATGTTTTAAACCATTTTTACATAACTCCGCACTCTGGCATGATTTGAGTCGTAGAATAGAAGTATGGAAGAAAAACGTTGGTATGCTTTTCAAATAATGTCCGATTTTGTGTCATAATACCTATGTTAGAATAATAATTCATAGTAATTTATAAGATATTTATGATAAGATAATATGTTAGAACAATGCTGTATGTAACTCTAATATAAATCCAAGTCGTTAAGTCGCGCTTTCGAAACACGAAAAGCGCAAGTTAAATTTTGGCAATCGAGCCAGTAGAACGGGAGATACAGAAATGCTCCTCCCCCTTTTTTTGTGCAAGTTGTATGAATTAACTACTTTACTAGAAACAACGCTATTAGACAGAAGCATCAAAGTGAACGAACAAATCATGTTAAAAAGCATCGTATTCTATTTTAAGAAATTATGCTGCATTTATTTGCATATTTTTTGCTACGTAACGTATTGTCCCGTCGATCTCAAAAGTTGACTTTCATCAAACAATGAAAGTTGGCTGACATTCTGCCAAAATTGCACCAGTTACTCCTGAGGAGTTTTGAGGAAACTAACGTATCTTCATCTAATAAGCAATCAATATTCGACACGTTTTGCTTTCAAGCTTCATAAAAAAAGACTTTCATCCATTTTCACTACTTCGTTCAGCACCTCGATTTTACCCGAAGCTCTGCTCAGAAAGTTAGAACTACATATTTCCCGCACGTAATTACCCTAATCTATTAGTATTCCGAATGCTATATTTAAAGGATCATATCATATTCATTAATACACAGGTTTTTGATGGCACGATCACTTAAGTTTGAAATTAACTCACTGCCTACTGATCTGTAGAACTCATCCTTCAAACTTTAAGCATTTCTTCAGAATGCAAGACAAAAAATAAAGCAGCTAAATTATATCCTTGTTCTTAAACCAAAACATGGTTTGTCGAGAATCGGTGTTACATTAAACGAAAGTTCAAATGCTAAGAGTTGATTATGCCGTTACACTGATCCCTAATTAGCTCTGAATGGCACAGCTTGGCGAAAATTTTACGATCAACGGAGCAATAACACTTTTAGTCCAAAGGGGCCTTAGCCCGGAAAGCCTATTAATCGCGAAACGACATTTCCGCGTCAAATCATTATAAGCGTTGTATCACTGTCAAATTGTTGTCACCAAATACTATCGTCCTGTATCATATTGAAAGAAATTAGATAGTGAAGAATCTGCATGAACTTGTATATGTTTCCTACACTGTGAAAAAATAACGATACCAAAACCGTCAAATTTTGAAGTTCTTCATCCGAAGATGAGCACCTGAAAGTCCTAATCTGAAATTTCGAATTGGTTTTATTATCTAATTCATATTTTGTAAAGCTTTAACGAATTTTTTATTAACAAACTCAAAGATTTTTAAAGTCAGCAATGGAAACACTGTACGAAATAAAACATTTTTAACTCCAGCACGCTAGACTCTCTATCGGAAATTCTAAAAATATACTGTTTTTAAATATTTTGTGATTTTGCTGATGAATCGAATTTTTTGTAGTGTAAGTGCCAAGAACGTTTTATTTCATAAACGGGTTAAGTGTTTGTTTTTTATAACGGTTTATGTACGGATTCTTTTGGACGATATATATTGCCCTGAAAAAATGTAAAAAAAAATCAGCATATATATATATTCACCTTACTGTAAACAGAGTTTTTCACGATATTTATGTTAGTTACGATGATTAAACTTTGAACTGAAAAACATTATTAGTTGTGAATAATTGTTTTTATGATAATAAATTATCCCCTTAGAAAAGCCGATAAGAAAGTGATCACGAAATAGCTTTCAATTACACAAACTGGTAAACGACCTTCAAAAATGCATTGATATCTTATGTCATTATTTATTTGCTTATACGATATTCTTTCCAACTAGGGTAGTTTTTTAGCTTATCACATCGTTTACGCTTAAGTTACAGGACTCGCTATGTCTACAGCTGATTGTATGCAGAAGGTATAATTATTCTTATAATATTTGAAGACTAGCTGGACGTTCTTCATTTATTTATTCTAAGAATCTCTTAATTAGTCGCAAAATTATCAGATCGATTTTCTTGAATACAGTTGTGAACAAAATTAATGAAACATTCCACACGGAATAAATATTGTACCACACATGCCCGCAAATTCTAGAAATAATCAATAATGTTCAGTAGTAATAAATATAATTCTAATCATTTGCATCCTAATGCCACGCAAAGGAAAATGCAGTAGTTCATTACATCATTTTCCTACCAGCAATCAAAATGTAAATCAAATTATATAGTTGCACTTGTTTTGTTTTGACACACTAAGTCAGGAGTCCTTTTTAAGTGACTTATCCCTATGCCTAGGTAAGCAAGACGAAACGCATGAAAGGCGTCAAAGACTTGTGGGATTTTACTCTTTAAATCTATAATTCTAACTCCGAACCCCACGAACACTTAACAAGCGAATAATCGTTTAAGTGTGTGAACAGAATACGTAAGACTTGAGAAGGGTTTAAAAACCATTATTATTCAGTATAATTACAATCAGTTCCGGCTTGGAACGTTACAATAAAGCCGCCACTCAGGCTTGAAACTTAAATACTAATAAATTGAACTAAAACTAGCTTAACTAAAGCTCTTAAATAATATAGCCGAAGCTATCAGAATCTAACTAGTTGGCCCCTAAGTATTAATTAAATCGGTGAAGCCTAGCAAGGGCCTAAGATATGGCCGAGCGTAACAACAGCTAAGAGAGATGTAGCTAGAAGACAAACGCGCGCTAGTCAGGAAATCAGACTCTCTCTCTGGTGAAGTCGGTTAAGTCACGACTTAAATAGTACTCATTCTCATTTGCATTATCTGCGTTTCTGAATTCACATTCTGGCAGAAAATTGTAAGCTGAAATTAGAATAAGAGAGGAAAGCTACAAAACTTAAAATAACTGTTAGAAAACGTATAATAAACCTTACAGACTCTTTTATTTAAAACTTTTTATTTTATTTACTTTATTAAGAAAGGTAAATAGAAGGCACTCTCGGTGCTTGCAAAACAGCCAGCATTTATGGCGTGATCTCAAAAGTAAATATTTAACTTCAAATTAAATATATGTCTTTATTAACCAAAGGCTACCCAGAAATCTTTAAATGCGCAAATTGGTTCTTAACCTATACCAGCGTGACAGCACCACCCTGCAAGAGTAAAGCAACGCCGTAGACAGGAATGCTTATCATAAACTGATATCTAGTAACGTGACCTTCAGCAGGCAGAACATGCTCTGACTAAAACAGTTTGAAACACTTACTTAACTCAGCATAGATTCGGAACATAAAATAATGGTTGATTAAGATTGCATAAAATAATGGTTAATTACGATTAATTAAGATAATCATTAATTACGTTACAAAATTTCTAGAAATGCTTCTTCACAGGCGACCTTCCCTGAAGCCTCGCAGGTGTTTCTTTAGTCATTTACTAATCCACTTACATAACCATACTGAATTTATAGATCGTGGAATTCAATCAATGAATGAAGGATTCTTAGCAGTCATCGTGTCTTACAAAAAGCTTCACCTGCGGCTGAAGGGTAAAACGTCGAATTCTGGTAGTTCGAATCTCGGCGAACAGGCTAACTGCGTGGCAGTTTCATAGTTTTCTCTTAAGCAGATATCTATCGAGAGGTTTACTATAATCTAAATAATCCTAATCCCAATCCTTTCTTTTTCAGAAAGGCGGCCGAATGGAAAGAGGCCCCAATAATGGCAACCCCAATAACTTCCCTGCAAACCTCAGTTTTAAGAAAATTCTGGTTGCATGATATTATTTAAAATTAAATTACTCATAATATTTAGTCACAAGGCCTACTGCTCAAGTTAATAAACTAATATCTATTTTTAGCCCGAGATCACCAAAATGTATGAGAATAAACGTTCGAAAATAAAAAAAAGAACTATTTTGGAGAAATGTAAAATTAGCAACGTTCGAAACTAAAAGAAAAAATTCAGTGTTGTTGCTCTAACGAAATGAAAACATACAGCACCTCTCCTTGCGGGTCATTAAAGTATCATCTTGTGTTATTGCCAAATCTGCAAGAATCCAAATAAAATTTGTGTTTTCTAAGATTTTTCAAAAAAATTAATTTCATTTCGTAAGAGTTTTCTTGATATACGAGAAAAGTTCTCGGAAGTTTAGAGATTACTCTAGAAAACAGGATAACAAACTAATGCAGTCTGTACAACTTTAAAATGCGTTCTTTAAGGAAATTTTTTAAACATAAATCTTTCTCTTAATATCAAAATCTAGTTAAAATTTTAAGATAGTTAAAGCTAGACAGTTTTAATTTTCAACCAATCCAATTTTCATAATACTTACTACTTTCACATTAACATATTTGTTCAACAGTCAATGCCTTTTGTTTTTTTTAGTCTAAAGCGGTTAGCCTAATCACGGCCCAAAGGGATGTCAGTCAGAAGGGCTATTATCTCCTAATGGCATTTTGCGCCGAAGTATTAAAGTGTTGAATCACTTTTCAAATTATCATCACCAAATATTATCGCCGTGTATTGTGAATAAAGAAATTCAATAATGAAGAAACTACGTGAATGTATGTAAGCTCGAATTTAGAATTTTAAATTGTTTTATTGTCTATTTCATATTTTGTAAAACTTGAACGAATTTTTTTTAACTTTAACGAACTTTAACGAATGTTTTTAATCACATCACGAATTGTTTTATAAAAATCATCAAGAATTTTTTATTACACACATCAACGATTTCAAAGCAAGCAATGGCAACACTGTACGGAATAAAACAATTTTATCTCCAGCAGTGGATACTGTCTATCCTAAATTCTAAAGATATGTTGTTTTTAAATATTTACATCCCACGTACTCTCGAAATATACATATGTATGTAAATAAAAAAACCCCCCTTGGGGCGTAATATAAAAACTAAAAGCTTTCCAATTTTTTTATTTTAATTATTTTGTTCTCTTTCTTAAGCATTTTAATCATGTTGATTACAAATATGTTATGATTTGGAGTCTGAATATCATTCATTTTGTTGCCGTTTTTGTGTATATAAGACATTTATAAACTCCGAAATTAATTTTGTCTTTAAATCGTACAGAGATGCGTATCAAACCTTTCATCTATATTCCTAACAGGGCAATGTAACCACTCTTATACACTATTTTCATTCCAAACTTTTTCAGACTGAATTAATATCAGTTCTTCTCTGTTCAGACAAATTCAGTTTGATCAAATTCAGATGTATGTAAATGCTTTATGAGATAACTGTAAGACAATGATATACCTCATAAAAGCACAATAGAGCAAATAATGCGACTTTAAAGAAAGCATAAAACATTTGGAAAGAAAGCAAGCAGCGAACTAAGTTTCCTGACTCATAGCTGAGATACATGTATAGGAAAAGGTGAATATAAAACTGAAGTTTCACTAAGCATAATTAAATATCGCAAGAACGACTTTCACATGAGGTAAAATGCTATAATATTATGAAAGTGAACGAAGAAACGAGACAGAAGTTTCAAGTAACTTTGATTAAGTTCCAAGTACTTTGAATGATTAACTGACGAAGTTTAATATTAAATTCTTCTAAACATTTATTAATGGGTCATTAATTAGTAAGCAGGAACTGACATTTAGGGGCTTCTAAATGGCAACATAACACTTCTGAATTTCTACACGCCTTTCGACATTTACCGTTGCATTAAAAATTCAGAAGTTCAACAGCTAAAATTTTAAATGGTAACATAATACTTCGGAATTTCTACACGCCTTTCGACATTTACCGTTACGTTAAAATATTCAAAAGTTCAATAGCTAAAATTTTTAATTTCAGAACAGTTCTAAAGGAGGAGTTGTCTTCATTTATACTTCAGAAATTTCTAAGAGGCGATTTGTGTTACGGCAGAATATGCTTACTTTAAATTCAATTTTTATTTGAAATTCGAATCAATTAGGGAATAAAGTGGAATATATTTTCCTATCAAATGACAAAAGGTTTTTCTTTCCTTTCTTTTTAATTAGTTTACCTCCACGTGACATAAGTGAGATTTTCTACACGGTAAACTGGACCACATACATTTCAAATAAATTAATTTGTGTTACGAAATTATTTGGGGGGGGGTGTTTATGGTATGTGTTTTTCATAGACAGGCATATGATGATAAGCCCTTGTAATGCCTAATTTAGAAAACACTGTTTTGCCATGAAGAGATTGAGCGAAATCGTGTATATTTGGAATAGGATCCAACTGGTCAGTAGGTTGTTTATGTACTACGAGCAGAGGTGATGACCACTTACTTTTAGAGGCTCGACAAATTCCTTGTTCCATCATAAATTCAAAATCGTTTTTTGTTTCCTGCTGTCCGTCATTTTTCTTGACGAAAACAAAGGGGAGAATTTGGTTTCAGCCTCTGAGGAAAGAAAAAGGTCAATAGCTTTCCCCCGATCAGCTGTGTTTGACCGCGTTATTTATAGGCAAGACAAAATAAGGGAAGAAAGGAAATAAACATACCCCGTGTTCTTGCTTTCGTCCATTCGGTTCGGTGAAACAGCGGGTACTTGCGAAAAATATTTTTTGAAAGAAACCTGGTTGAATATAAAGCACACTGTAAGCACACACAAATCGCTAAAAATACGGTGCTGCACACAAAATCACTAAACAGTTGTCACATAACACCAACACTGCTGAAAGCGAGAATTAGATGCTTCTGTGCGGGATAAAACCTTTAGCAAAGACGGATGCCTTTTTTTTTGGATTTTCCGGGGAAAACGGATGCGGCGTGCAGAATCTCGGAGTTAGGATCCGCGCCAGGACTGTTGTCGGAGAGATGCTGGATTTAATGTACACTTTGCGACGACAGTAGCTTGATGTTAATTCATAATCCGCTGCGTTCAATAAGCGTAAGGTTGTATAAGAGGTGTTTTCTTAGTATTAAAAGTTTTTATCTTAATAATCCGTATGGAAAGCTTAACTGTGCAGTTGAATTTTCAGATGACCCAGCAATTACGTGAAGATGCAGGCGGGTTGGCAGTTAATGAAGCTTTGGCAGACGAATTAGGCGAAGCATGTACGTGAGCAATTACGTGAAGGTGCAGTTAATGAAGTTTTTCCGGACGAATTGCTGTATAGCTGTCGGAAGAGTTCATGATAGTTTAGTTTCTTAATGCAGTTCTCAGTCCTTGGTCACCACTGGGCGGATGGTTTGGTGGTCACTGCTATGGGAGTGACAGTCATGTTACCCCGAATTGAATGGCTTTAGGTAGCGTATCTGACTCCTTATAATGATTAGGTAATTTTCAGAGGTTACGTAATTCTTACTGTATTTGAAACTCAAAAAACATTTAATACAATTATAAGAAGCTCCTTACACATATATATTTAATTCATAGATAGCATAAATAGGTATTTAAATTAATTATAGTCCTCGTAATGTGAGGAGTCTGCTAACGAATGTCTCTCTAGTCGAGAGAGCAAGAGCATTGCAGGTCTCTCTAGTCGAAAGTTCTGGAGCATTCTTCTGATGTTACTCCGATGGCGAAAATCTTCAAATTGAATTAACCACACCTCCTTAATTTTACAGTAGCATTTTACATCCTCTGATTTGTTACATCTGGAACGATATCAAAGGAAAAATCAGATCATTGGTTCGTCACCCCTCCTGGAATCGAGAGGCATTGACGACAGACAAGGTACAGAACGTCGAAATCTCCTGACACTAGTTGTGAAGTTCAAAAACATGTCGTGTGATACGTCGTAAAAGCTGGGAGCCCTGAATTGCAGGAACTGCACACACAATTTACTTACCTCTGTGTGGTCCGCTGCATATTTAAAGGCATTCTATCTTCATGTGATTCATGCAATAACCATTACATTCATGCAGTAATTATAGGTGTCTACTGTAATAATTATAGGTATCTTTGAGTTTCGCAACTCATATGGTCCTCGAACTCATTTCATGCATAGATGTACAGAGTTTGGGATTTTTTGGAGTCGTGAAAGACAAAGAGTGAATAAGTGAGTGAATTAAGGGAGAATGTGACACTATCTCTCTGCCATATAGTTAACTGATATAGCTCCGAGTAGACTTTTATCTTTAGTAATATATATATATATATGTAAGATATAACAAAATACGATAGCTGTTTTAAAAACTAATTGACGATCTCAAAATTAACATTCTAGGAGGAATTAACTTGCAGTCGTCGTAGCTGAGCGTGAAAGCTTACAAATGAATATAACAAAACATGAACTTAAATACTACTTTTTACCAGATATGTATAAAGCGTGAATAGGAGAATAATCATTAGAATTAACGGTTTTGTTTAGTTCATCAGAAAGGTAATTTAATGAAATTAGAATGTCATTATTGTCTACAGAAACGTTGGTCATGTCTCTAAAAAATTGGGAGTCCTTGCCACCAAATGTCACTGTTCAATAAAATGTCAGCACTGACTCCCCTGCTAAGGAGATCTGAGGGATTTTCCTTACCACGCCTAGGCACTATAATTGCGCCTAGGCACTATAATTGCTTAAACTCTGTATTTCGTTAACTGTCTTGGAGACAAACGATTTCCATCGTTTCGTTGGTTCCTTAATCCAAAATAGAGTGATTTTTGAATCCGTCCAAAGGAACACTGATGAGAGCTTAGAGTAATTTCCTTAGTGGTTTTCCATTCTCATAGATCACTGAGTGATTTTCCTGAGCTGCGTCACTCGACTCTTGCTAAACAATAAATTCACTTAGATGTTATTAGCAGTTTTTTTCAAATGTTTCTAAAGATTGACCTGTCTTATTTTCACTGGAATCGTCTTTAATTCCTACAGAATCAAACTGCCAAAATGTTTTAATTTCATTTTCTATATCACTGCAATTATTAATTAATCCAAAGTGAACTGTTAGCGTATTTTGAATCTCTGAACTTAAAATGCTGCTAGTGGCTATAAACCCAAAAATGGAATTTTGAAATCCTATCTCTGAACTGCGCACTTCAACTTGACCGCATTTTAAGATATGATAAAGCATCTCTGCGCCTAATGATACATCAATTTTCCTCTTTTATAAAAGTTTAGATCAGCAAACTTAATATTTTAAGGAAAATATTCAGTTGGAACTTCTATATTATTTATTGGTATGGAGTCCGAAATTTTAGGCAAGCGCAAAAATTCTTAACTCATTTCAACGTCAATAGCGTTTGAAATAGAAGCACATACTTTAGAATATCTTTATTATATAAACCAGAAACTGCAACATATATTCTTTCTCTTCTAATCCCTGAAGAATTAGTACATTCAATTGTTAAGAATGAAGTCATCGAATCTACATCACAAAAAGCGGGAGCTGATTTTAATTCACCATAACAATCTCTTATTAAAATATTCGCAGTAGAAAACAAAACATTATTTGTCTGACGCAATTACGTTTACAGCGGTGCCTTTGAAAATACTTTTTTATTGGTATAAGAAGAGTCAAAAACAAATTTTTCAGCATTTGGATTGAGACTAATTGCCGTCTTTTGCCCCACTACTACTGGCTTTGAAATGTGAGAGCTTTCAAATTTATTTTGTTTTCCGTTTTCGAAATGTAACAGCGTTGAATGTTTTCGTGAGCATTTTTGACATCGATAATTAGACGAAAACCTTTGAACAGAATGGTTTTTCAAACAATTAAAACAAAGCTTATTTCTTTTCACGAATTCACACCTGTCATCCACAAAAAGACGTAAATTCTGAACACATATATAATTAATGGAATTCTTCCCCACGGCACTTTATGCACTTCAAATTTATGTTCTTCGTATTAGAAGTAGATAACTTAATTTTACGTTAAGAAGAACGCGCCTAAGAAATGCTGAATACAAGTAAGATTTCCGCTCAGTTATAAGGTACCAGTGAATCAAACCCTTTTCAATGTCTAGACTAAATAAGTTAATAGAGGTTTTTATATAATTCAGAGGCATTGTTTATGCCTATAAAATATTCTTTAATTTGAAAAAATAATTTTCAGCGTTACAGGAATCGCATAACTTTACTAGGTTTCATTACAATATGTCTTTCCTTCTGTTTATTACATGGTTCAATTATAAGCGGAATAAAATGAAATTTAAACTAAATCGTAAATAAAATTCTAATGTGGAACTCATGGATCACATGTCCTCCCGCCAATTCCATGTTTCAAATAGCAACGAGTAATAAGTAAATTATCACTCCCGGTAATCACTTCTAAAACTAAATCTGACTTGTTCTACTAATAAATAGATAGGTTTGTAACATAAAATTACAGATTATATTTTATTAAGTGTAGTATTATTTATTAGGTGTATAAAGACTGTTTTTCTAAATTTATATCAATGTAAATAAATTGTTTGCACCTTTATTTCCTTTTATTGAAAACTTTAGTTTTAGGGGCTGTTGAATAGATTATAACATATTTAAAATAAACACTTTGAAAGGATTTTTTTTATGTTCTTTTTACAGTATCAAAAATTCTACTTCATTTTGATTCGCATGTATATCTTCATGATATTTACTTATCAGTAAACAGTGCTCGTTAGTTTTTTGAATAACAGCTGAATACCTTCTGTTCTGAGATCAGTAAGAAGAAAAGCAATAGGATTTCTCGAATTTGCTATTTGCACGTCTGCTTCGTCGTTATCAACAGTCCAAGAAAATAACCTGTTTACGATAACACGTCTGCATTAGAAGAGTTTTGAAGCTTTGGAAATGAGACATTGTTATGAAAAACATTCCTTTCTACGGCTCGATATAAATAAATATGGCAAGATATAATGGAAACTACGAATAACTGCTGGTTTGTTGCATGGTTCATACGAAAATAAGAAATAAAAAAAACAGAGGAGTATATTCGTAAACTGGACAAGCAGTTTTTCAATATTAAAAAATCTGATGAGTACAGCACATGAATTCCTTGCACGGAACATTATTACGCATTTTGTATTTCATTTAAACTTATCGGATTGAAGCCACACTAGAATAAATGCACTCTTTAAAATTCACTATATCTGTTTACCATAGCGACACTTTGGCTCTAGCTTCACTTACACTTTACTTAGCGTTACATCTCATTCATTTTATAACTCAAAATGCACAAAAGTTATGTTTATGACCTGAAAAATTATCTAATCGTTGCCACATGTTCGCTACTATAATAAATCTAAAACGATGTATAAAAGAAATTAAATAAACAAAAAATAAATAGTTTTTCACAGATTATTCAGTATATTTCTCATTCAATTAATTCAGATCTCATTTCGCGACAAGGCAAAAATACATAAAAACTCAAAATATCTATATTAAAAATTACGAAGTAAATCTTAAGCACTTATTTCCTCGAATAAATTCCAGAATTTAATTCGCAATAATAAAAGAAGGCGTTATCTTTGTTGTCGCGAAGTTTAGTTTCTCTAGGTTGGCAACAAATCCACTATTCTGGGAAGTTTCAAATGTAAACAAATATGGCCGCTATGGCCAAAATAATTGGGCTTAGCACTTAAACAAATTTTAAATTGTTGATAATTATGTGGCTTAACCAAAGGCATAAAAACCTTAACGAGAAGATACGAACAACATAATTCAAGCATTTTTAAAGCAAAAAATGCACAATTTACAAACATATAAGAATAAAAATTCTGAGCTCACTGAGCCGAGCAACAGAGTGGATATATACATATATATATATATATACATTTGGTGCTGCCGATTGCAATCAAAATTGGATGTGCACATAGCATTCCTATATACAAAATTTCAACGTTCTGAGGCTACTCATTTTTTAGTTATGCGAGATAATACGTACGTACGCACAGATGCACAGAGAAAAATCTCTTCAGAATCCATTTTAAATCAGTTTTATATTTTTTTGGGGGGAAAGGAGTCCTTTATTCTGTCCTTACGTACAGATGTCACGCAAAAACATCGTTAAATTGCATTCGATAGCGGTCAAAATGGATATTTTCGTTGAAATATGATACCCAAAAGTTTGCGCGATTGCAACTTCATACAAGGAAGTACAAAAGGCGGTGAAGATGAAGATGGTCGGTTATGACGACAACTTCAGATCGAGTTGATTGACATGGAGTTCGACATCATATCACATGCCACCCACCTCCATTTTTAATGACAAGGCTATTACTTGTATGCAGTGCAAATAATCTCTATTTTGTGTACAGGCATCTTCATAAGCTTGAATATTTCCGCTGTTTATATCTTTATATTCTTATCCTCCTTCAAGCGTATTCTTCAAGTTGATTAGAGTGTTTGAGTTTGTATCCTCCTTTCAGCTCATCGAGTATTATTTTGTCATTTACATCCTGTAATTCTAATTCATCAGTCTACGAAGCCAGATTCTCTATTTACTCTTCTCAGTTGTATTCTGTCACTTTCACGGGGTTCCGATTATGAGAAGTTTGCATGAAAGTTTCAGATATTTCCTTTTAGTTGTTGGAGCATAAAGTAAGACTTTACATTTTAAGCATCCTTTATTACAATTAAATATGGTATCAAAGTATTCTTGAAAGATTTCAGTATTTGTGAGAAATATATGATGGGTAACTGGGTTTTCTCATACCTATATTGACTGACTGACTGATTTCAATTTCATGGTTTTCAAGTGTCGTAACCAAGCTTAGAGATTATAATAATCAGATGAATTATGATGTAATACTCATGAAAATAATAATTCAATGTCTAAATCATTGTGTTACGAGTGAAGTACATCATTCACCTAAAAGATCAGGAATCACCTGCATGAATCCTTTTATAGCAATATCATTTCAGTGTGAGATGCATTCTAAAATTAGTTTTTATTGTTTCCTATTTTTATTTTTTATTTTTTAATTGCATCAAACATATGTAAACTAAAAATTGGTCTTCATAACAAATAGATATTAAATACATTAAAAAACTATTTTGTACTGTATCGCATAAAACTTTGAGTGCCTTCCCTTATTTCTTAACAGTAGAATTAGCTAAGATTACGGAATTAAAGACTGTGGATATTGAGAGATTGTTTAAACGTTTTTCTAAATACAAACGTACACACTTTTGTTAATGTTTTGAAAGTTAATATTGCTTTGTGGAAACATTTATGATTTTATATTTCGCGATTCGCTTATTCAGTAAGTATATCTTCCACTCGGCCTCGATACGGAAGCTTATATTTGACGAAACTGCTTAAGCAAAGCAAATGATATGCAATACAAATTAACTCCTAAACAATGGATTCTACTGTTAACTTCCAAACAATGAATTCGAGGCTCAGTCGACTATTGATCCGAGGATAATTTCTCCAAGCAGTTATCGCAATCCGTCACCTAGGTGGATAAATGCAATCAGCTCAAACGAATAATACTTCAGTCTTCTCTTGTTATCGCTTTATGACACTTGTCCTCATCACAGAGCTTTCTGGAATTCAAAACAGGCAGACCTCTCTTCCTCAAAACCTCTCTTCTCTTCCCTCATACCCAAAGGGAATATTCTTACAGAAACGTTATATCATAGAGAAGTGGATATTATTAAAGAGATTCATTTGCGACGAAAAAACTCCATTTGCTATTAAATCATTGAAACTAAAATGATCCTTCAGAGGAACAGCTTTAATGCGGGACATTTAAAAAGCAGTAAGCTGTTCATGTTCAACCTTAAAGATTCGACACTCAAAGGCTTGAAATCTGAAGACTATCCGATAATTACAAATGGTAATTTCAAATTGTTATGCATACATGTGTGTTCGGGATGCGGACAATGAATTACTACCTTCTTGCTAATAACGTTTGCGCTTACGCTGCACTGATTTCGTTTTATTAGTAATTTTTATATTTTCCATAATGGTGGAAATGTTGCGTTTACGCTGCATTGGTTTCTTTTCATTAGCACTTTCTCAATTATTAAATTGTCGACATTCCCCATGAGTATTATTTGGTTTAACATTGATAATAATGTAGTTTTTTGAAGTTTTAGATTTTTAAAGAGACTTTAAAATGTAAACAATAAGTTTAAATAGCTATTTTTAGTTGTTAATTCTCTACCTCTGCGCTATCATTTCATATATTATAAACAGATTTTTATTCTTCACTTTCGGCAAAGTTAATTAGCATCTGAGCGCCGCGGAAGCCAGCCATTGGTCAACGCCATCTATTGGTGACGTTGTAAAATGCTTGTTATGGGTATTATTCGGTTTAACCTCGATAATAATGTAGTTTTTTGAAGTTTCCGATTTTTTACTTTGTATATGTCTAATGATACACCTTGATGCAAAATTTCAAATATCTAAGTCAGTTGGAAGTGGTCTAGGTTTCTGATGGGTCAGTCGGTCAGTCAGTCATAAAAATGACACTTTGCAGACCTTACTAATTTCATAACTATAAGAAGGATATTAATGAAATTTGGGATGCTAGGCTTTTAAGGGAGCGCTATTAGACATACAAAATTGCAAGGTTTTAGCTCTAACAGTTTTTGAGTGACGGAGAATGGCATGTAGCTCAAAATGTTTCGTGTAATACACACATGGCATGTGTCTCTCTGTTTTCTTTTCCGTCTCTTCCGAACTTGGCTAACACACTTCCGTATGTCTAAATTGTGCCTATGCAAATTTTGAATTAGTTCGTCACATGATAACGCTCATAAGAGTTATGAAAGGTTTGAAGCGTTAAGAAGTGCGAAAAATAACAGATGTTTCCAGGTAGTTCCACGTCAGTCACAGTGTTGTTTGAAAGCTTTGGAAATCATTTGAAATGAATGGAATGTGTAACAAACACCAAGGCGTAGGTCGTGTTCTCAGTATGACACCTGCAGAAGATATAGTGCTATCGACAGAAAGGAATCCGGGCAGTAGAGCGACTGCGGTAGCAAATCAGTTACTTGCTACTACTGGCAAGCGAATCTTCTAAAAAACTGTAGCCAGATATTTGCATCAAGGAGAACTGCCCGCGGTTTTTTTATGTGCATTCCATTGTGTAGACGTTACCGTTCCGCCCGTTGGCAATGGTGTCGCCAGCATCACAATCGGAGGGAAGACGACTGAGGCTATGTACTATTCTCAGATGAGAGTAGGTTCAGTCTGTCATCGAATGGTAGACAACAGTTGATCTGCTGTGCGAACAGAACTGCCTCTGCAAATATACAGGACATGGGCAGATATCCTACGGGTTAGGATCATGATCGATGGCCATATGCCGCTCTGTCTGCTTCCATCTGGGACAATGACTAACCAACGATACATTAATGATGTTCTGCTGCCTCATGATTCGTGGTGCAGTCGGTGACAAATTTCTTATCATGGACGACAACGCAACATGTCATCGAACAGTCGCTATCCAAGAATGTCTAGAGAGAGAAGATATGCAATGCCTCGTATGGCCAGTACGTTCTCCAGATCTGAATCCCATTGAAAATGTTTGAGATGCTTTGAGGAGGAGTCTTTTTGGTCGACTATGCTCTCCAAATACAACGACACCCTCATCCGGGCACTGACAAGAAAATGGAATAAATTACTCCAAAGGCTGCTGGATAATGTTGCGCAAAGCATGACATGGCTTGTGGAACCTTCCATCGCCCTCCATGGTGGACATATGCCACAATGACATATTACGCCAGAAGGCCTGGGGACGGTAACTGCATTTTTTCACTTTTACGTATTCAGCATAAAAGGACAATTTTTTACTTTGAACGCTTTTTAAAGCCTTCTCGATTTCAGAGTACAATAAATTCTCTTTATTAATATGTCCTAGTATTCCGGCATTATTTTATTTCATTTGGCATCCAACTACGCTTACTATTTTATGCACTATATATACGTTTATGATCCGTCCATAGCAATTGTCCACCAGTGTAGTTAACAAAAAACTGGAAAATATTAAATAGAAATTTCTTATATAGATAATTACAAAATTAAATAACTACGAAGAACACTAATTTGAAGTTAAACAAAATAAATAATAGCAGTTTGGCAAATGCTCAAATGTTCGGAAAGCGTGCTTGTTCGAAATTAAGTTCTGCAAAACTTCAGGCTCATGAAAACAGCCGCACTTTTGTTTAGTAAAAGAAATTGTCACTAATCATTCTGTTGAGTTCTTACAAAAGTATGATTTTTGCAGTTACTCTGCGGCTGTTATTCAGTTAAGTAATTCTGCGGTTATCTTTTACTTCTCTCACGAACTTTGGTTAATTTTAGATAATTGGTATCGCATCTGTTATCCCGTCCGACTACCTAAATTTTGCAAACTGGAAAGAATATACCTCTATAGTTTTCCCGGCCTCATGGCAGCAGTATCTTTTAGTCTATATCTCTTAGCTTAGATATGTTTAGACATGTGCATGGAAACTTTTAATTTGTTATTGAGGTATTATTGGGGTTATTTGGTGTACTTTTCATTGGACAGGTTTTCCGAATTTCCTTCAAATTACTGAAATTTAGAGCCTTGAGTTTTCGTAAGACTTAAACATGTGTAACCATGCTTATTCTCAACCTCAAGGGAAATCTTTAATTAATCTTTCAAATTGTGTCTGGGCCTACCAGTGCTCAAGCGATTAAGTCGCTGAATACTAGTAATTTCATCACAGTTCAATTCTAGGTGAATGGTCTGGCTTCATATATACTTGCGAGGCTTTCATCATGTATAACTTATACACGAGACATTTTCTTTTACGAAGTCCTCTACAAACACATTCTTTCCCGGTTCGTAGCAAAAATCTAGTCAGAAGAGAAACACGCTTCCAAAATCTATCGATTTCGAGGGCGAACAAAGTCCCTCTTTATCTGGAGCAGAGAAATATGCAATTCAAAAACCAAGTTACGAACATATTTATATACTGTCCAATCAGTGTAAGAAATCACTCATTCTACCCATTGGTAAATACACTAGGTTTCATACCCTCTCCAAAGTTAACAAAATTGGAATTCCTTTTTGATTTATAGTTTCCAACTTTGGAACGGCATCTTTCCTTTGGCCAAATATTTAGTTTCCGTATTTTCTCCTTTACTTTCTAATAATATTTACACTGCAAAAATTCTTTTGAAGTCGTTAATAAATTTAAAGTTACTTCTCCCCTGCGCTCCATTATAGTTTCGTTCGATGTTATTCTAGTCGAAGGATTACTTAAATGCCTTGAATCTAGGCTTCGAGAATTCCATTTCTCGCATACTGAAATTGAAGAGATAATTTCACTTACTAAAGTCTCTTTGAGTCAAACTCACTTTGTTTTCCAAAATAAATATTATCGCCAAACTGAAGAATTAGCTGTGGGTAATCCCCTCTCCTCTACTTGCTGACATTTACATGCATTATTTTGAAGTCAAAATATTTGAGAAAATATCTTTTCATCTCTTGGGGGTATTCGCTACGTTGACGATGCTTTCGTGCTTTTTGATGGTAACAAAGGAGACTTATAGCATATTTTATCTGCTATAAATTAGCTTGATCCATCCATCCAGTTCACATTTAAATCTGAATCTCATAATACACTATCCTTCATTGATATTATTATAATCAGCAATGAAACTGATTTCAACAAACCCTTTTCTCTTTCTTTACATCCCCATGCTAAGTCATGTCACCCGACTAAACAAAAAATGTGTTCTTTTTACTATTATGTTTTTCGCGCTGTCCTCTAAATTCCGAAGTCTGTTCCTCTGAATCTCTACTTAATAATGAACTGAATTATTTGACAGCGGTTGCCGTTGGCAGGGGATTTTCTCTCATGGTCATTGATAAAACTCTTAAACAACTTTCCTCTTTCCATCCAAGAAAGCATTCCACTGTTACAAATAACGTTAATAAGGCAGTAATGCTTCCCTTCCATTCTTCTGTCAGTTACAAAATTGCAAAAATTCTCCAGAAGTTCAATTTTCAAATCATTGTCTCGTATATCAATAAAAATCCATTTTTCAGTCCTTAAAGATACTATGTATTTCTGACTTCAATTCTTGGAGAATTTATAGCAGTTCTTGTCAGTGCGGTTTGAGATATATCGGCCAAACCAAACGAGCATTAAGGTTTCGCATTAAGGAACATGAATCTTATGTCCGAAAAGGTGAAATTTACAAGTCTTCAATTGCTAATCATAATTGGAAATTTAATCACACTTGCTACTTTGGGTCTGCAGACGTTAATCCAGAAAGGTTCTTCCACTGAAGAATTAAATTTTCTTGAATCCTAACTAACGCTTTTAAATCTCTATTATCCTAATTTTTCAATTGTCGTTATTATTTCTACTAACAAATGGAGCTACTCTATCGTCTCCATCGACTTCCTTATAAATATGTCCGCAACTTGGTTTTCAATTTGCAGATTTCTTTGCTCCTGATGAAGAGGTACTTTGTTCGCCCTTGAAATCGATAGAGTTTCTATGCTAAACATTAACGCTTAACACAGGTTGTTGCTTCACTTTTATAATATCTTTTTCTTTAAGCAGCCAAAATTCGCATGCTTTACCGTAACCAAATAAACCAAGTCAATCAATTTGTGTTCACATGATTGAGCGACAAGTATGCAGAGAGGTAAATGCTAATAACAAGCATGCAAGTATACATTTCTTTACTTTTATTGCGTGATAGCATTGGAAAAGAAAGACTAATAAAAATGAAGTGTTAAATCCTTTTAACTTTTTGAATACAATAAGGCTGTTTTATGTAAAATTATATTTCATTACTTATTTTTGGGTAATTTTAAATATAATTTCAAAACATCTGTAAAATGATGCCTCAACTCTTAAATTCACAAAGCTACAATACGTCACTGCTTACTACATTTAAAATGTTTTTAGATGCATGTATTTCATTATTTACTAAAGCAAATATATAGCTTCAATCTAGTTGCAGTAAAACTCAAAAGTGATTCCACTCATTTACATTTCTCCAAACACTCGCTGATATTCCGTTTTATTAACGTTCACCACATCTCTCAGCGAACTGATTTGTTGTTTCCACTTTGAATACAACGACGCAACAGAAGAGGAGCAATTTCATCGTAATGTTGAGAATTCCCGTCTATGCTCCTTTCATCCTAAGTTTAGAATTACTGCCGTGTTCAGCTGAATGCATATTGCATTGTATAGGCAAACCAACATTTCTTACGAATTCTCTAGAAACATTGTGTCCATTTGTTTTGTAGAAGATACAGAGGAATGAATGCTATTTTTGTTATTAGTACATATTATTTTATTGTTAATGTTCATACTTTGAATCCGTCTTTCAATATTTTATTCAAGAAATTTTGAAATTCTGAAGTATCCCAAAAATGGGCACCAGCATGGTAATAAGTATTAAAGATGTTTTTATTTTCATATATAATATTTTAAGATCAGCAGTATTTCGGCGACATATTACCTTCTTAATATAGAAAGAAAATACTTTTTATAATATTTGATTGGCGTTAGCATTATCTTTAACATTTCTTCTTTGAAATCACTTGTTCATTGCACAGAAGAAAACTGAAAAAATGTGACTAATAAAATTAATACTACTAAGATATTTCGATAATTTACAAACTTTCCCTTTTTAATGTAAGGGCAAGAAGTTTTCTTAATTAGTCATATTACTGTATTCGTAGAATTCGTATTTCGTAGAACATTTTAACAGGGTAAGAAATATTTCCATTACATCACAATCAATATTCATTCATTCTAACATAAATGAATATGTCTGGGAATAATATTAAAAAAAAATCTGAAAAGTTTCAGATTTTAACGTTTGCCCAAAAGGGGTTTGTTAAGTTTACCACGCTCTCGTTGAGCTCGCATTCAACGGGTCTGCTGTTACACTCACTAAGCTTTTTTTTTTCGTCTTTTTAACTTCATTATTAAGCACATTTTCTTCATATTTACGCCATATACAGTTCAACAGCAAAAATTACAAATTTAAAAGCAGCATAGCAGTATACTTTTAATAATTTCCGATGCAGCATTAAGTCGTTGGCATACATTTCTCCGTTCTTTTCAGTCTTTTCTCAGTTCATCATATCAATGTTCAAGTTTCTTAAAACATTTTGTCTTTTTATTGCTAATGTTTGCGTGCTTACTTTATTTATTAAATATCCTGTTCTTCGCGCTTATGCCGTATAAAATTCGATCAACAGCAAAATCACATAATATTTTAAAACAGCATATCTTTAGAATTTCCGTTAGAAAGTTTCGTGCACTGGAGTAAAAATATTTTATTACGTACAGTGCTGCCACTGCTGGCTTTGAAATCTTTGAATTTGTTAGTTTTACAGAATATGAAGTAGACAATAAAACTAATTCCAAATTCGGGCTTCCAGGTGCCCATATTCGGGTGGAGAACTACGTTGTTCAAAATTTAAATGGCTGTAGTTACCGTTATTTTTTACAGCGCGAGAAACATACATTCATTCATGCAGATTCTTCATTATTTAATTTCTTTAAATATAATACAGGGCAATAACATTTGGTGGCAACAATTTGAAAAGTATAAGAGAATTGCCAAAATCACCTTTGGAGATTAATAGCCCTTTTGTGCTATCACCCGTTTGGGCTAACCTATATTTTTCAAACTTAAGTAAAAGAGAGAAAAAACTCATTTTTCAAAACAAACTAAATTAGTCATTTCTTTTTTTTAATTACAGGTATGCGGTAGCAAATCTATATAAGCTAGGCACACTACTGAGCCATGTCCATCTACGTGCCACTGAGCCATGCATCTTGTGCGGCATAGTTTTCTTAAATTCAGTTTTTTATTAGGGGCAAAATCAATTAACCTTTGGAAGAAAACTTATCTCTTTGCGGTGTGAAGGAATGAATATGTCTTTTCAATCATTTCTGATGTTTTGGACTTGGCAAGAATCCGAGATTTCAAGATTTAAGGAGGATGACGTGAAATGCTGTTGACTTTATGCTATGTTCGGCAATGCATGCTTGCGTCCATTTCAACTCTCTGCTCATAACACAAACGCCATCATAACCTTTTCCTCCAAGAAATTTGGCGTCCAGATGCAAATCTTCCAAACTTGGCTGTAAAATACATTTTATGCAGTTGTAGAAGTTTGAGGTTTGGTTTGCTTTATATTATTTTGACAAAGCACATTAGGGCTGCCTTTCTAAAGTTAAGGATGTCTTAGTGGAGGACTTTCTGAGGGAAACTGGATCGTCTCCACAAAAAAGCCCATGTAGCCAGCTCATTCGCCTGGAATCGAACCCAGGTCGGAACTACCAGAGTTCAAAGTTTTCACCGCTCGACCACAAGTGAGCCGTAGAAGTAAGAGGAAAGAAACACAAAAACATTAGCACAAATCTTCATTTGCTGCTGGTTGAAAATTCTGAGACAGAAAGATATTTTATTGATAGTTGTAGCATCAGTTGTTTCATCAATCAAGACTGAGAAATATTTCGATGTTTCTCCTTGCTGAGTAATTTTTGTTTCTTTCAAGAAAACAGAAGTTTAAAGTACTTCATTTCGGAAATAAAAACTTGCATATGCTGCAATTTGCAATTTTCTTTGCAGTCTGTAGAATATTTTTTAGTGATTTGTCTCCAGATTTAAAAGCAAACATTAAAAGATATCCTGAAATTTCTTTCATTTTTAAATTTTAAAATATCTAACTGAAATGTCACTTTGATCCCTATGACCGCGTGATGCCAAACCTTCTTTTCCACACAATATAGTGATTTTTATTATAAGCTTCACTTGCTCTCGACTTCCTTTAGCCTATTTCATTTTATTTTGATCTAATGAAGCACCCACATATTTTGTTTGCTATCGTGAATTTATTTGCTCTATGTTGGTGAAATACAAAAACGAATTTTTGTGATACTCCATGGTATTATGGTTCATGAAACGCTGCAAGGAGTATACCCATTTAACACATCCTTCTTGCATCAAATACCTTATAGGCTGTGAAGATGTTAGTCCAACATAATGCATAGCAAACAAATGTACACTATCAGCAGTATATCGCGTATTCTACTTTAGAGGACGTCTGCCAGGAACACTTTCTGAATCATGCATACTAAAATTTCCAGGAGAAACTTGCACTTGAACCAGTACTTGACGGGAACTCTTAATTTTCGCATTGGTTCTAGATGTTTCAACAATTCCAACTAATCTGAGCATGTTACAAAACCTTTTTTTTAATAACACGATGTCGCTGCCATCTATACCTAAATTTTGAGGACGCAACAGACTCTCCTCATCATTCTCATTAGTATTAGTAGTACGGCTACCTCAGGAACTGGAACCAGGTATGCCATTACCCATCACTGAAACACACCTAGCTATCTACTACCAACGAGGAACTATAATACCCAAATCCACTATTCTCGAATTACTTCGGCCTCCATCATATCAGTTCTTCTTTTTTGGATCGAAAATTGTTGATCAGAGAAGCTTGCTTTTTTTTCTATTTTTAGGAAGGAGGATCTGGATTAATAATGCTGCTCATAATAATTAATATCGCCACTAAATGAAACAATTTAGTGATTAATTTACCGTAAGAATTTAATGATAATAACATACTCAAATTCCCATAAAATCATGCTCATTTTACAATAAGAAGTTTTTTAGTAGTAATCTATTATGGAAATTAAGAAATTTGGCAAAATATTATTCATTTAATGTCAGATTGCCGAAGTTATCGTACACCATGGCTGATTAAATCAAAATAATTTACTCACCTGACACCAAAAATCACAAAGAATACTACGACATTTTTGATAATGTAATAAAGCCATAATCAAATAACTAGTCAAAAAAATTTCGACAGAGTCAAGGCTACTAGTTTATATGGATTGACCACAAAAGTTGGAAAATTTCGATCTTGTCAAGCAGGAAGCATTGTTGCTACCTTTTTTTTCTAAAAACTGGAGATTTAGAACAAACAATTGCAGTTATTATAAAAATTCATGAATTTTGATCTAGTTCTGGAGGTACTGGCCCCAATTCACTTTCCCTAGATTCGTTACTCTACATTGGAACCGAAAATGTCTGACAAGAATGTAAGGGCAGGTAGAAGGGAATGAAATAAGCATATTCTGTAATGAAATATTTGTGAAGAAATGGCGTGCCTAAGACGTAAGGAAGGTGTAAGCAAAAGGTAATGGAAACACTGATGAAGTCAAAAGAAATAAGCATTTTATTGATTGAGCATTTTGCAATAAGTGTGCAAAAGGTCGATTACCAATAGGGGTACAGATTCAGAGCGGATATACATAAAAAAAGCAATTTTTTACAATTAGCGTTTCTACGCAAAAGCAAGCAATACGGCCAGCGGCAGGAGCACATATTTTTTGATGTACAAAACTGAAAGTTTACTTTTGGTCCCACTGGGCAAAAAGATACTGAATTGGTGCACAAGCTGACTTATCTCACTATTCTACTAAGAGTTTCAAATGTAAACAAATGGCTACTTCGTTAGGCTTAGTACCCCTTAAAGAACTTTTAAATTGTTCATAAATTAAAAATACATACAAATTCAAAACAACTTCATTAAAAATTGTAAAATACAAGAAAATATAAAACACCAAATACAGTTAAAAACAGTTAAGAAAACAATTTTTCAATCAGAGTTACTGCGAAAAAACAAGCAACTGGGCCAGCGGGAAGGTAGACAAATTTTTCGAAATCTATTTTACGAAATTGAAAGTTTACTTTCGGTCCTACTCGGCAAACAAGCACTGAAGCTGGTGCAGAAACTAACTGAATTCACTGGTCTACTAAGAATTTCAAATTTGAACAAACAAGGACTTCTTTAGGCTTAGTACTACTAAAAGAACTTTTAATTTATTGATAATTCTACAAAAGGCATAAAAAACTTATCAGGAGTATAAGAACAACTTAACTCAATTACTTTTGAAGCAAAAGATGCACAATTTACCAACATACAAGAATAAAAAAAACTGAGCTCACCGAGCCAGGTAACAGAGTGGGCATGCATATGAAATGATTCTAAATTTCTTTGTACTATATATACGTTTGGTGCCACCGATTGCATCTAAACAGAGCAATGCACAACTGCATGCTATACTAATCCCATATACAAAATTTCAACGTTCTGAGCCTACTCGCTTTTGAGTTACGCGACACATATACATATGCACCCATGTATACACATACATATGCACACAAGAGCAGTTGAAATACATATTTTCCTTGAAACAGGATACCTGAAATTTTTTGCACTTACAGTACTTCCTTTATTTCGCATACGAAAGTAAAAGCATCCTCAGATATGTGTGATAAAGGGTATAGATTTTTAAAAGGCTCAATGGAAAGAAATATACATAAACAAACTTCTTTTTATACAGACAAGAACAATTTATCTTCTCCAGCGAAAACACCTACTGTGAAATATGACTTTCTCTATCGAAGTAAATTTTAAAAAAATAAGATACTGAACAGCGTTTCGTAATGATCTCTCTCTTGTTTAGCAACCAGGTATTTTGTTTCTTTTTCATACGTAACAGATCGGGATAAAAGTTCTGCTTGTTGTAACAGGCATCGCGAATTGTAATAACCTATAGAACGTTACAAATCAAAACTCTTTCAAAAGAGAATATTATATTTTCTTTTACTGTTGTTATATACTTTGCCTAGATATTGTCGAAATAATAATAATCAGTAGTATTGAACTTCTCAGATAAAAAGAAATAAGAACAAAGTTAAGCGTAATTACATATCTAATTAGCTGACGAACTTTGCAGCAAAGAGAAGTATAACTTAGCTTCCGTAATACAGACAAGAAATAAAATGCAACTGATAGTTTTGTTAAAATTATTCTTGTATCAAAAATAAATATGAACAAATACTAACATCTGCTGTTTGCCTGGTCTCGGAAAATCTAGCTTTTAGGGTGACAGAACATAAAATTTAATTTTCTCCAAGGCCTTCCACGAGGGACACATTTTATGTACCATCCATTCTTCGCTCTGCACGGAACTCTGTAATTGTTCTGTGAAGTACTGCTTCGGCAGTAGAGCCCCAAAATAACTATGTAGTACCACAGTATTTAAGTTTAATCTGTTAACTTGCTTCCAACCAAGGGAAATTCTATGAGGTATTTTCTCCTTCCTTTTCTGCATGCCTTCGGTGTATACCTGGAAGCATACTCCTTGTGCATCCGGAAGGTCCAGGATTCGAGTCCCAGCGAAAGCACTGCACAATTTTTCACATCTCTTGCTTCAAAATAACTCAATGACACTGAAAATGGTTTACGAACTAAAAGGTGGTTGAAGATACTTCATCATCACCAGGATTTGCCGATTGGGTATCCTTATTCCCTGTCGCCCTTTAAAAGGGGGGTTATAAGGTATTGTCTCTTTTCTTTCCGCATGCCTCCGTGGTGTAATTAGAAGCATATTCGATGCGTATTCAAGACGTTTAGGTTCGTGTCCCGGCGAGGGCATCGCGCGTTTTTCACATCTCCTGCGTAAAAAAACTTAATGACTCTACAGTTCTTATTCAACACTATCAGATATCAATTTCATTCATAATGGGCTACATGGATGACGTCTCTTCAAAAGCTAACATGCTATTTTGAGTGTTTGTAGCAGTAGATTCTCTAAACTGCAAGTTCACTCGTTATTTACACTCAGATTAATTTTGCTTCTATTAAAACGCTGAGGGAAGAAGTAGAAGGGACAGTAAATAAAAGCGCAAAATTAAAACTTTAACTAAAATAGGCCTCATAAAGGAAGGAAAAAAAGCTTTTATACTCATCCCACAACCATTCTTTAAGCAAATTAAAACGCAAAGTTGGAGTCGCAGCAAACGACTAAACTATAAAAGGCTTAAATTCTGTTACTTGCAGAGTTCAATTGGTAAATATTTGTCAGTTTATATATCATATTTAAATATGAATGCAAGTTTTAAAACTAAATACAAGTTTCTTTCTTTTACCTTTTGTCGTGTACTAATCTGAGGATATTTTATAAAATGACTAACGAACAATGTTGAGTAAATACTATGACTTTAAATCATATCTACTCCTGTTGTAGGCATATTTAGAACCAAATCACCCTTTGTGTGAATGTGATGGAAACTGTTACTTTAGTCTGAATAAGATTCGTGTAAACACCATAATATATTACCACCATTATAATATCTAGCATGTCAGAAATTAGTATGAAATAAAAAAAAGTTTAATTAATTAAATATAAATACTACCTTACATAATGCAGAGTTTTAAGCTTAAATTATAGAAATTAGATTTCTAGAAGCAAAAAATATGAAAACAGGCAACTACGCCTTCTCCAGGGTTCGAACCACGGACTTTACAATCACTAACTAGATGTAATCTTCCGCTATATTTTAGTTTACATCTTAAATCTTCCATTTGCTAGCTCGAAGTGGAAATTGCTTTGCTAGCTCGAAGTGGAGTTTAATAATTTCTTAAAAAGTAAAGCTAAAAATTTTAAATACAATACATATTATAGTTTACGTTATTTATATATATACATATTTCCGAAATATTACACGCTAAAACAAAGCAATCAGTGAAACAGAATATTAATTAAAAGGACACTGTGTTATTTCCAAAGTAAAACAAAGCAGCGGCATTTGAAATATTAACCAAACTTACCTGCTATCTCTCGCTGTTTTCACTGGAGTTTATTCATTTCACTTCAAACGAAGAATAGTTGAAAAATGTAAGAATACGTGGCAACGACAACTATAGCATAAAACAACATAATCTGAATTAACTGCAGTTTATCCATATTTTAGAATGTAGTTTCCGTACATATCTATTACACATTTACTTTCACAATAAAAATAATATGCAATGAATATTATACAGAATATTTATTATAGCAGACATGACTTTACAGATTAACAAAACTGAAAATGCTTATAAAAATAACTATATAAAGAGTAAATCTTAAATATAGGATATGAAGAAGAGGACCAGAAGCTCTAAATTATATCTCGAATAAATAAAGTGGAAACCGAATAAAAAGTATCAACGGATCTCTAGTATATTTGCTGATACTTGTACTGTAGCAGCATCAAAGAAGATTTCCGCTTCCTTTAGAGGTATCAGGAATAAGAAAAATTGACAGCGTCAATAGAAACAAATTTCAGCTACATATCAAATATGCTTTGTCTTTGAAATGGGAAATTTTAATAATAATATTTCTACAGCAGATACATGTTGTCTTAGGGAGAGCTATTAGAAATTCCTATTACACTAAACTTATATTTCTCAAACAATTTACAACAAATATATTCTCAGAAGTGTACCGTTTTCTTCACCTATCACAAAGCTAATATTCTTCTTTTAAAACTAGTTTCTGAACCATGTTAATTACAGAAAATTGTGTCAATTATTTTTACCTATATTACATATAGATAAGAGGTTATCTATTTAAAATGAGGTTGCATTACATACCCTTACCTAAATCTAGGATAATAAAAATATATGATTAGTTCAAATGAAAATAGACTTCGTTATGATGAAGTTATTTTTCTCTGTTAACAATTCATTTGATCTTAAAATAAAATGCTAATATTTTTTCAGACTTTTTTGAGTAACTGTAGTAGTAACTCGAATGCACACACGACTCATAAAGATTTTACAGGAAATGTATCGAAATGAATGTCCTGTGGCTTAATCTAAATGTAAATTGTCTTTATCATTACCTTTCTGCCCCTGAAGGTGTGCTTTGAGCTCAAGTGTACAAACAGACATTAAAAATAATATGATACTAAATGATAAAGAAGGTAGAAAAAAGTCAAATTTCCACTCTACGTCATATTTTTAATGTACCAAATTTTACACACTGTTTAATAATAACTAATTAAAATTTGTATATTGGTTAGTAACAAATAAATTAAAGAACAGTCTTATAAAAAGGAATTAAAGAATAAATAAATATAGTTGCGTGTGTACGGAATTAATAGATTAAGTACACACATGTCCGATGATGATAGGTTGATAAAACTTATTTTATCAAAAGAAACACATCAGAGCTATACAACGTTCCTTGGAAATACACGTACAGGTGTTCACAGTATCACAGAGTAAAATAAATAATAAATTCAAACTACTAAGAACATTAAACAAAATTAAGGCAAAGCGCATTTAAAAAGAGAAGTTCTCACGGATATCTCAATACTTCGAAGTCGCTCTGAACTGACAACTCAGAAACTGATGCTCTATCTGGTCTTATACAGTTTTTTGTATATATATCAGGTATACAAATGTGAGGGCCGGATACGGTTACAACTATACAGAATCTCAACTAGAGTTATTCAGTTGCAATACCTACAATTATACAGACACCAGACCAAAATGTCGCCAAACGGTCTCCAATTCGGACGACGTTTTGGCTATTTATTGCCAATTTAGAGACACAGCCATTTACTCAATGTTAAAAGGACTTGCCCCTGTATTTTTATTTTCCGGTAGAGCACCTTGTGTTTAGATTTTCATGTTATATTAGGCAGGAAAATAGAACAATTTCACATATGATTTGACTCATATTATCTAGTTATGTACATAGTTCCTGGCAATACTAAGTAAATAAGTTTCAGTTGGATTTATTTCATTTTCCTTTAGAGATATGGGCTTTCTCTTGATTGAAGATTCACACTATCTCTTTCTTCTTTCCCTTTTCGCTTTTTTGAATTCACATATGGCTTAAAATACACATTTGGATAGCATGTATAACGTGTCTTCAGTTTGCATCAAACAGAAAATATTGTTAAAAGAAAACTATTAAAAAAAGATGAACTGAATAATCTGTACCCTATAAAGTATGCGACTGATGTTAGCATATTCAAAGTACTTCAAGAAAATAAATGTCAAGTATAAAAGTATTATGAGTATGCATGTACATATAAAACACGTATCAGGTATTAAAATGAAAAACGACTGAGCATATACTTTCCAGATGCGACATAATCGAAGGTGTTTGAATCTTTGATTAACGCAACATGTCGAGGCGAATAATTAAATAAGTATCAAATATAGATATGAGAACCTTAGATTGCTCTTTTTTTAATGCATCTAGCATCTCATTGCATTTGATACGTATATATTCGATAGATATCTGTTTCACCGAAATGGAGGTTTCAGCTAACGTAAGAATGTGTTTAAGACACTGCACGATGAGCAAAATATGCAGCTTCGTATTACTGTTCGAAAAATATAGTCCTTTACGTGACAGAATAAAATAATGCAATAGGTTTAAAATAGTTTAAATGTATTTTTTTAATTTCAATAAAAAATAACTGTGTTAAAGCTTAGAACTAATGCAAAAATACAAAACTGGCGATCTTAGATCAGTCGGAATTTTAAATCGGAAATTTAAGTGCACAATTTATGTCATTTAGCAATTGTCATTTATGTGTTACTACTGAATGGGAGAAAAATTCAAATCAGTTTGCTTAATACATTTAATTCTTGAGGTACGCAATCTGATGTGGCTACCATATGACTTCCTTGCACGGCCTATTAAATTATACGAATTTTTCGCTGCATTTCATTTAAATTTATTTCCTCAAATTTCATTTAAGCTATATTTTATATTGAATTAATTCAGGTCTCACTTCGCTGCAAGGCAAAAATACATAAATCTCAAAACATCTTCATTAAAAGATGATATTGCCCTCTCAAGAAATTTTCCAGATACGCTTTATAGAACTTAAGTCAGGAGATCTAACTGGCTAATCTATCCGGCAAATATCCTCATTTTCTAGGTGATCGTTGAGCAGATAAACCTTATGAGGACGAACGTTGTCGACCATTAACAGGAGCACAGAATCAACTGCTTCCGTGAAAAGTCAAACCTAGGTCTGCACGATCTCTCCAACAGTCAGAAAGTTTATGAAACATATGCAAAGTTGTACAACTGTCCAAATATAATGGCTTTCTAAACCGTTATACCTCCACCACAGCAGTGATCCTTTTCTCATATGAGGGTGGAATGATGTCGTGTTTGGTTTCTCTTCAGATCCAGGTGCGCCGACAATTATCCTTCTGGCTGACTCTATAAGAAAATTGTGCCCTATCTCATGAAGCCGTTGGAAAAATGTAGACCATGGAACTCGGGTTTCATCGGCAGCATGCAGCTCTAGTTAGAGCTGCGAAGATAGAGCAAACCTTTTTTGCCGTTCTGAAAGTGCCAAATAACGACCCTTAATCGTCGTTGTAGATCTTCGTCAACCTTGTTCAGATCTTCTCAATATGAATTCAGTACCCTGAAATTATTTCCACTAATTGAAGACGACACTGAGCGTTAGACTGAGCTCTGTAGTCGCCAGCACTGATTGGTTTGTATCCATCTACCGATACTTCTCCATTCCATTCCATCATCCATACGTTCATGAGTACTCATTTTACCGGCACCTAATAAAATCTACCCAACGCTTTCAAGAACACGGCAAATATCGTAAAGGAGATCACAAACAGCCGAAACCTCCTCATGCGCTAAATTCCCCTCCACAATTACAGCTGCATTCACATGCACGTGTACGCTTACGTATTCGACTGCGAATATTTGTATAATTCTTCGGCGGCGTAATTAATATCATAGATTAAATAATTTTCCTAAAATTGGGTATAATTTGCAAATTATCTTACTCTTGCAACTGTATTAGGAAACTGTAAACTAGCCATTTAAAGAAATTGTAACTTAATAATAGAGCTTATTCTTCCCTTGAAACGACTACCATTTGTTACATATGTATTTTATGAAAATAAATCAATATAAATGTAATTCTACATAATTTAAAATCACATATTATAATACGAACGTTTTCACAATAAAATTAATTTGCTAAATTTTAAGAAGGTTCAGAAATTTAAGTTGAATCAGACAGGAACAAAGAATTTTTATATTACATATCAAATAATTTAATTTTTACATTTCTACATTGAAATGCAAGATAATTTACCTTAAAGATTGCTGCATCAGTTGTTGCCTAAATATGTGTTGCCATTACGTCCTAACGTCCAAAAAGCTTTCTTTTCTCTGGCAACTGGTGAAGACAAGCAGTAAAATTTTACGACTAAACTATTTTTTGTGTTTAATTCCGCATTATTTGGAATTTCATTTCGCCCCTTTACTAGATAGCTTTCTTTTATCATCAATTTTAAATTTTACAGAAAAATGGATAGAAATTTCCAACGCCAGGTGATAATCTGACAAAGATCGTGATAGATCTGGTCAAAGAAATATATTTATATATCCTTCCTTTTGGCAAATTGATAAATTAAAAATAAATAAATATTTAAATAAAACGAAATCAAATTAAAAAACTGAGGATAAGAAGTTTCGCTGAGAGATATGAGAAAAACTAATCCTAATTGTCGTAAATTTTAATTTAACACAAATTTTATTTTAACGTAGTAAATTTTATTTAACACTATTACTTTCGACGTTTTTTGCTTCAAAATTCTCCAGTACGATGATATAATATGATGATGTAATACATTATATATTCCCAATACTGTGATATAATATATATAATCAACATATCGAATATGTCTGCAATATACCCATTATTAAAAAAACATAGAAATGTACATGTTATAAATGCTAGAAAACAAATTTACTGTGAAACACGATAAATATTTTCATCGTGTAGACCAGGAGTTTCCAGTCGGGCCTATATTAACTTTTCTGGAGTCGATGAAATTTTAAAGGGGATAAAGGATGATTAAGGGATGGATTGTTGGTCGACAGCCGAATATGTTTCGACAGTCAATTACCAAGATCCCGTTGATTGAAAAAAATGCTAATAAAGTTGATAATTTGCTGTTCATTAATACGAAGCAGCATTATTTGGTAAGGAAGGAATTATGTAAAATAAATATAAGTGCACAAAATTTATTTTATATTTATTTTAAAATCTATAACATATTTTAATATGTCATTTTACATGCAAAATGTGAAAAAATTACGAAAAATGCAAAATTCGAAAGCAAGAAGCAGGTTGAATATTTTTAAACGAAGTGATTTCGAAAATTAAACTAAAAAGTTTTATTTCAAATATTAAAACAATTATATCAATGCAACATGCGCAACCTCCACATTAATTAAAAATCTAATTGGGAGCAAGAGAACCTTTTATTTTGTTTCTGAAAACTGTGTAAGGTTTATTATACGATTACTAACAGTTATTTTAAGTTTTGTATCTTTCCTACCTTATTCTAATTTCAGCTTACAATTTCCTGACAGAATGTAAATTCAGAAACGCAGATAATGCAAATGAGAAAGAGTACTACTTAAGTCGTGATTTAACTGACTTCAGGAGAGAGAGTCTGATTCCCTGACTAGCGCGCGTTTGCCTTCTGGCTACGTCTCACTTAGCTGTTATTACGCTCGGCCATACCTTAGGCCCTTGCTAGGCTTCGCCGATTTAATTAATACTTAGGGGCTAACTACTTAGATTCAGATTGCTTCGGCTATATCCTTTAAGAGCTTTAGTTAAGCTAATTTTAGTTCAAATTATTAGTATTTTAAGTTCAAGCCCGAGTGGCGGATTTTTGTAAAGTTCCAAGTAGGAACTAATTGTAAATATACTGAGAAATAAAGGGTTATTAAACCCTCTTTCAGTTTTACGTATTCTATTCACACACTTAAGCAATTATTCGCTTATTAGTGTTCGTGGGGTTCTGAGCTAGAATTTGAGATTTAAATAGTTGAACCACATAACTGGTTTGCATCTGTAGAATAAAAAATCTCATGCAGACACCGCACCTTGTATGGCCATAATTCCATTAGAGACATATTTCTCATTCAATCAATTCAAAGGCAAACACATCTTCATTAAAAATTGTAAAATACAGAAAAACATAAAACACCAAATACATTTAAAAACAGCTAAAAAAAAGGTTACAATAAAAATTACAGTTTCAACGCAAAGACGACCAATTCGGCCAGCGAGCAGGGAGACAGGTATAACGGTGCACAAATTGAATGTTTATTTTTGGCCCCTCTAGGCAAAAATACAGTGAAGTTGACGCCCTAACTGACTTAATTCACTATTCTACTAAGACTTTCAAATGTAAACAAATCGCGGCTTCCTTAGGTTAGTAGCACTTTAAAACGTTTTAATTATCGATAGTTCTCCAGCTAAAGGGATAAACCCTTAACTGGATTATCAGAACAACATAATTCAATCCCTTTTAAAGCAAAAAAATGAACAATTTACCAGCATACAATAATAAAAATACTGAGCTCACCAAGCAAGGTAACAGAGAGGGTATATGTATATTTTGGGTGATGCCAATTGCAACCAAAAAGGGAGGTACATAAATACATGTTATAGCAGTTCCATACACAAAATTTGAGTTTTCAACGGCTACTTGTTTCTAACTTACGCGAAATACATATATACGTACAGACGTCAAGAAAATACTTTTCTGAATCAATTTTAAATCCATTTTACAATCTGTTTTAAGAGAAAAGGTTTTTTGCTCTGTTCTTATGTACAGATGCCAGTCAAAAACATCGTTCAAATGGATTCGACAGCGATGAAAGTGGATATTTTCTTTGAAATATGATAGCCGAAAGTATTCGCGATTACAATACTTCCTTTACTTCGAACAAGGAAGTAAAAATAAGAATAATACAAAAAATAATTAAACATAAATTTAACACACCATCTTTTCAAAACATTTGTTCATATTCTTGATTTAATTGTTGTCTTTGAGATATTTATATGCATTTTATTGTAAATACGTTAAATATTATACTACGAGGAATTTAAGAGGGTCAACGAAGAGAACCATTGCTGTGAAAGGAAACGATGCAATAAAAATTGGGGGGAATCAGTGGTGTCGAGCACACATTATTCTTCATTTTAATCAAACATCTTCTATTTAGCTATATAAAACATTTCTCATGTTCAAAATTAACCGAAATCAAATTTATTCAAGATAATTTTAAATAAATTATTTTACCAGTTCTTCTTCGATAACACTAAAATTCTGTTTGATAGACATAAATTTAAGCTGACGTAGGCCGTGACAGAGTCTTTTTTAAATAAAACTGTAGAATTCATATTAAAAGGCTCTATGAAGAAAAATTAAATTGTCATCTAGGTTTCCAAAGTTTTGACGTAGTGAGTAATAAATTAGGTAGTGTCATAATTCAATTTAAGAAAGAACAATAAATATATCAAATGATTGCGAAATTAATTTAAACTTAGGTTCATTCAATCAGAGTGCCCTGATTTTAAGAAAATATTTCAGGAGAATCTGTCATAGGAATTCAAAAAAACGTTTTCGGATATTTTTTTATTTAATTCCTACGCCAGCTGCTTGAATAAGAACAGTTTCGAGACTTAAGGAACACTATTCTGCTTCTTTAAAAAATGCATTTTCCTTAAGACGTTCAGTGAAATTCTCTCGAAATGCATTCAGGATTTCTTTTAAAATCTTAATCAAAATTTTAATTAAATTAAAAATGTAAATATGTTAAAAATACGAAATTTTAAAGAATCACTAAACTGAATATAATACGTACGTTAAAACCTGAATTACAAATGATCAGTATTAACACGAGTAAATAAAGAACGCATTTCAGCAAATTAAAGCATTCTTCTACATTAAAGCATTAAAGCATTAAAGCTTTCAGCATTAAAGCATTCTAAGCAATATTTTGTGTCGTTGTGCATTGACCTGCAAGCATTTCGCAAAAATATTACTGCAGGCTAGGATAACCCATCGCAAAAACCGCCGTAAGAAATGTCCTCATCAATGAATTTAAAAATCTCTGAGTGGTAAAATTCTAAATTGCAAATTGCATACGTTCCATTTGAATCACTATGAGATCTTTAAATCAGTACTTGGTACTGTTATACACGGAAGGAAGTTGAAGTGTATTTAAAAAATTTTATTTAATTAATGAGTTAAGAAACTCGTTCAGAAACGTTTTACATTACATTTATCAACAATGTGAAGGCCATTGACTCCTATGTCAGAAACGAAATGTTTCATATAAGATAGCATTAAAAATATTAAATGCCCTTAATTGAAGATGGAATAACACTCGCTAATGTCTTATCTTCCTAACTAATGTGAATTGGGATCTCATCACTGATTACTTTCTCCGATTTCGGTGTCAATCCCTAAAACTTTGTTGCATGAAATTTTCGTTGTTTCCCCCATGTGTATTATAATATGAGTCAGTATATCTTAGATCTACGTGAAGGTATCTTTAGTCTTACACAGGTAATCATTGAATGGTTCATCTTACCAATTAAAATGGATACTAATGTATTGAATTCTATATTTTCTTTATTCCCTTGATATATATCACTAACAGCTGTTTCAATATTCGAATAATACTTTCTAAGAGGTAACAGTGCCTTGACACAGCCTTGAGATTTAGCTTTCCAGTTTTGCTAATTTATAAGATATATGATTTTGATCAACTGTAATAGGTCCTGTCACTAGATTTCCAATACCAAATTCTATTCATTTATTCCGAGCAAGGTCGGAACTATTTAACACGGTGTTGCTACAGTCTTTTAATTCTGAGTTTGCCAATTTATCTCAAGTGCTTAAACACGTTAAGCTCTAAATGAGAAGTCCCTAGGGCAATGCCAAACATGAGGTGTGTGAAAACGAAACTCATTAAGATAAAAAATAGAAATTTGGGCATTTATTTAATTGAGATTCTGCGAGAAGTAAATTGTAAAGCTTCTGAAATTTGAAAGACTTAATAGCATCCTGATTTTACATCGCTCTGACTCTTATTTAATGGAATTATGAAGTCTTTTCTCAGTTTCATTCTGTAAATACATTATATAAGGCGTTTTACATTATATGTTCTAGAAACAAATGTTAGAGAAATATTAAAATCTTTACATAATACTAATTACCGTATTCACTGTAAACTTTACTTGCTATCTTCAAAATTATATACACTTAAAGAGGTCCCAAAGGCGTTTTGACTAATTTCATGTCCTTGAAGTATTTTAAATCTCATTAAAATTAAAAGCTTTATCAAAAAATATTCCTTATCATAATGTACATACAAATCCCAAAAATGGCATTTAGAACAATTATTATTTGTAAGCTTAGAAATCAGACATTAAATCAGTTAGAAATGTAAACTTATTTTTATTAAAAACATGATCATAAATGGCCCACAAGCGGCCGAGTGATAAAGTTGCTGAACACTGGTAGTTCTGTTCGCGGTTTGAATCCAATGGAGAGGTGTTTGCGTGGTTTTCTCCATGTGTAACATTTGTACTAGTCAGTTTCCCATAGAAATTTCTCCACGAAGACATATCTCTAGTAAGGCAGATAGCTCTGGAGTGCTTTGCGGTTATCAAATAAACCAAACCATGATCAAAGATATCCTTGTCTCCCAAGGTACGTCGGTGAAAAATTAAATTATATATGCTACATTATATTTATCTTTAAAGTATTTAAACCCCAAAAATTATTTTTTATTATTTTATCA